>JABAJW010009006.1:0-31951 GCA_018855395.1 Arthromyces matolae | reverse complement strand
GCTATCTCCGCCCAGTGAGACGTACTTCCTGGAAGTAACAATGAACTCACACCTCCCACGATGAGACAGAGGGTAGCAGAGTCCTATACATCAACCCAGAGCCAGCCCGAGCCCAACCCAAGTCCCGATCCAGTCCGAATCCTCATTTCCGACTCGAATTTTGAAATCCTGACCCAGCCGTAGCATGATAACCCCTGGCATTACTTTGATAAGGGGTCCCAGCGTCAGTTGAACTTCCCATAGAGAATCAAGAGCGATGTCTGTATATGTATCGAGGTTACAACAGGCTGTTCTGCATGGATCTGGACTTACATACCGGTCAATCCATGGCAGGTGAGCGCTACAGCTGCTAACGTTTTCCTAAACATGGACCAGTCCTGTACATCATCTTCGAAATGGGTGTAAATCATGCGCTGAATTTCTGGGACACAAAGGCAGGGATGCATTGTGAGTTATGGGAAGAACAACAAAGGAAATATATCGCAAGAGGAAATGCGGATGATCTTGGGAAAAAAAATTATATAAGCTTTTGATCAGATAAGATTCCCCTTCCCAGCCCAAGTTGGTAAGTTCCCGACCACATACATATTGTATTTGAGCAACAGTGAGGAGAACTCGTTAAATCTTGCTGTTTAACAAGGAGGCTATATTTCTTTGTTAGAATGAACCTGCGGATTATCTTCTTTGCAGGCAGGTTAAGTAATAAATCAGTGATCTTGCAGTGAATCGTGATCACGGAGGACACCTGTTAAAGAAGGTGAAGAGTGAGATCGTAGAGAACAGACCGTTGATTGGTTGTCCGAGTTATGCGCCCCTCTTACCTATTTGTTTCATTCACCGAATGAAACAAGTAGCCTTGGTCGCTAGAGTACAGTACCAGTAGGGTCCAAGTAGGGTCCAGTACTGACCGTCGTAATCAAGATCCATATCGATAATGTCCCAGATGTTCCATTGACAAGGCCAATCGCTACCGCGCAAATATCTTGAGTCATTCTTGGAGCTTAGTAGACAAATGATTAAATCATACACTCCCAAGCTCTTCATATTCGGGTTCCAAACGCTTCATTGCCTCTGGTCAGGCCATCCCATATATACATAGGCATGTTAGACACAACCACAAGGCCTTCTCGGATACGCAACGGAGGTAGGAAAACAACGAAATGATATTTCAAACCCACGAAAAAGCAGCTTGAAGATAAGGATGTAGTGGTGCTGTGATGCTGTGGAAAGATGCAAAAGTTCGAGTCCCTGCGTAAGGAGAAGGTGAGTTGAGCAAGTTGAGGGAGTTTGAGCGTCTCCCGTTAGAAATCCAAATAAAAATCTATTGCAGGGACTACGTGACCAAATCAGTGGGTGTGGTTCAAAGGCTTAGCCAGTCGATTTTTGGTGACTCTGCGTCAATGACATGAGAGCGATGGCAGCATTCTCTGCTTCTACATGGTCCTTCGCTACGTCTGAATGAGCCGCTGCAACTCTTGAATGCCACATTGACATATTTGAATCGGTTATTTGACGAAACATGTCTGCTTTCATCGGAAACTTGAGGATCCATCCTGTAGGTCAACGTACAGTCAAGACTCAATTGTGATCCCCCCGAAAAATAACTTACTTTGGCAGTCTTCCTGTTCTTTACCCTGTACGCGACGGCTCACTTGTGTCGGCGTCTCTTCTGGGTGAAGCATAATAATTTGGGTGATCAATGCCGTTGTCTGTAAGACTGCCTATCGTGTGTAGTGAATGAAACGATGTAAAGCTGATTAGTAGCGTGTACGCACCATGTTTTCTCGGAACTCCGCATTGGCCAGTGATTCGTCGAACGTCTCCGGTAAAACCAATAAGGAATCGCTTTGTGAACAACGTCGTGCCTTCCTGAACTGCGACCTTCCCCGTTGATTGCCTGTGTCTATTACTGGCAAAACGGCTACGACGGTTTCCTTCCATTTTTGAGCATGTCTGGTTGCTCGCATCTAATCAAAAAAACTAGTATTCAGCCTAGCTACGAAGGTATTAAGGGAGGAAAGAAACGTCCCACAACATGTGTGTTTTGGTTTATGAGCTACGTTGAAGGATTGTCAATAAGTCTGAGAAATAGTGATTATAGAGGAAACGCAGAACTTGATCCATTTGGTCCGATAATCCCTGCGTAGTCCTCAGTCCGGTGGGAATCGAAAGAACACAACGCTTGTTGGTGCAATGGTCTTGAGCATGGTTGAGTATTGCCTTCCTTTCTCCTGACGATGAGCGAGCTAAGAAGAGAGGTAATGAGACTTACAATTGTTCATGACTAATTAGGTTGTTTATCGATCCGTCAGAGTCGAGTCGTTTGTACGTAGGATGGGGAGGGGCCGTAATTGTGTATAAATGTGCTCCCTTTTCCATGACCGATGTCAAGGCAAACTTGCTAAAACGTCGGAAATGAACTCCTTGGAGACAGCACCACCGTAGTGAATAAAGGACTCTCACATTTGAGCGGTAAATTCTCGGCTTTTCTGTTGAGTCGCGCCTTCATCGTCTGTGGTTGCTAAGACATCGACCTTCCATTCCGTCTAGACAAGCATTATTTGTAGGCCAATTTGTTGCTCAAATAAGTTCACATTCTTACCGGTAACATGGTTCGGTCAAGAACTAAAGCAGTGCCCAGTCAAAGAAAGAAAACAGAAGGCAGTCAGAGTACGGATGATTACCTGGTCCTTTGAATATGTCATGAGCATTAGTTCTTTATCATGATCATTGAACGACGTACCCGCAACGATGATGTCTATATGAGGCAAACTACAATATAAGAACTCATCGGTCGACATGGAAAGAGACGGGAAATTACAAACCTTTGTCCAACAGGTTCGTTTTGTCTTGCGGCTGAGGACAATGTGTCGGACCCGGGGATTGGCGTTGCGATTGTGGAACAAACCAGAATACAGGCGAGAAGACGAACTGCGATGTATTGCATGATGAATTCTACGATGATCGATCAGTGGATGTAAGGAGACCTCGCAGACCAGCTGGAAGATGGAAGGAAAAGGGAGAAATCGGAAAGTTAGTTTTTTCTTACGTTGTGCTCCTCAAAGGCGAAACCAATCGTTTTGATCACCCCCCAATCAGTTGCTTCCATCGTTTACTTCATCCTTTAACGCACTCCGTGGGTACCTGTATTACAGGGCTATTCGAGCAATTAATCCGAAGGTCCACAATCGTACTTAACAAAGTCTCACTCAACAAATTGAACAATAGAGATTCAAAATCGTATCTTCAGCTCCGTTTTACCTGTCCCAGAATGGGTACAACTGTCTCCGTTTCCATCTATCCCCATCCGTCTCCAGTGTCCACTTCGTCACCATCACCATCTTCCCCGTTATTGAAGCTCTCTGTGTGTCGGAAAGGATATCGGCTCACTCAGCCGCTCACTCATAGTTTGAAGGATTTCTGTCACGCCGGTATCCAGATGTGTAACCACAAAGGGAGATAAACATTTGCAAGGATATGGTGGGGAAAGACGAGTATGTTATGCGGTGTTGGCCAACTGAAACGATCACGACGGGTCACATCCCCGAACCCAAACACAGCTGAACATCCAATACCGATCCCCATTCCGACGTTAGCCCAAGCCAGCCAAGGGAGGGCAGGTGTATAATTTCATTGCGACCCCAGACTACCAGCACCGAAGGAGACGGGCGATGATAAGAAAATCGAGCCAAAGGAAGATGGGTGTAGGTTTGAAAACGCGGCTGGAGAATAAGAAGACCTCCGTATGCCATGCATGCCCATTACGAAGGAGACAGTGAGGGTCGTCGAGATACAGATGCAGGTTGTGATTCTGACGGTGTAAGGCGGAGGAGGGTGTACCAGTGGACGTGCGAGTATTCGAGGACGCAAGTCACTTTCTACTTGAACCGAAAGAGACAGCCAGAGTTCCTCCCATTCGCATTCAATTGTTCCTCAACGCCTTCAAATTCGCCTCTGCAACCAATCCAAGTCCCGTATCCTCTTCTTCCCGTCCGTCCCCTCGCTATCCTCATTTCAATTTTGCAATCACTCTCGAGATGTAAAGTTTCGGATTGATCTGATGCAGGAAGAACTCAGGAGAGTCGAGGGAAAATCACCACGACGCGACATGTGGGGATGAGGGGTCGACTTTATTGTTAGCGCGAGTTTGAGATGAAGTTGAAGCGCAAGGAAACGGAAATGAATCCAGCGAAAGGTTGACCTAAAGAACATACGTTGATGACTTTTAAAATGGAATGAAACATTATTTCGTACCATAGACTTGTCGTTTCTTCTCTTTGCTTCTCCTAACGTCACCCACAAACACTGATGACCTAAAAGCCCTCCTCCTCCTCAATATGAGCACACTCTACACGCAGTTGCCTGGGGGTCTTGTCCATCGAAGTCTTCGATGAAGAAAAATCAGTCTTTGGTGGGAGGTGGAGTAAAGGTTGATTTACGATTAGGCTTTATGCCGTCTGCACAAGATAGGACTCGCAATGGTAGCGTCTGGAATTTTGTGATGTAGGCGCACGATCGCAGAAGTAAGGATCGAGATGCCGCACCGGTGGTTGAAGCTTCCCCTCCTCATCGACACTGCTCGAATGATACAGGTAGCGGCTGTAGATAGATCTTCTTGGCCATCGAGCATTCCTCGGTTCAACGTGGCCTTGGGCAGTCCTTTACGCAACGAAGGATTCACGCTAGAGAGGTCGTTGGAGGTCGAGATGGTGATGGTGTAAGGAAGGTGTACCGGTGGACGTTTAACTCTGAGGGCACGAATTACCCCCCCTTGAACCGGAAGAGAGGGCCAGAGTTACTCCCATTTCCATCGAATCGTCCCTCAAGGTTCCAACTGCCCTTCTAAAACCAGTCCAAACCCCGCATGCTCTCCTTCCTGACCATTCCCTCGCTATCCTCACTTCAATTTTGCGATCGTTCTCGATAGACTTTCTTTGGTACAGGCAGGGAGACGGAGATTGCACTCAGGAGAGTTGAGGGAGGAATCGCCATGACGCGACACGCGGAGATGATCATGAAGCCCTGTAAGCGTATAGGGAGATGGAGCTGAAGCTGATCGGAACGAATCCAGAGAAAGGTTGACCTGAAGACCGTACTTCAACGATTTTTCGAATGAAATGAAACGTCACCCCTACCTCGGGCCTCAGGCCTTGTCATTCCTTCGGGAGTCAGCTGACATGGAGAATGGGACAGAGAGAATGTTTTGTGAACTACATCTTGACGTTGACCATTCGTTTGGACAATAGGATGTGCCGATGAAGCGATAGAATAGTTCAGACCCGTAGTGGAACAAGCAAACGTGGAGGATACTATTGCTGAGGATGAGCATCGAGTACATGTCCGTAAATCCTTTAAAAGTCTGTAGAACAAGTTCCGAGAGGTGGCAAGTAATCTCCGTATGGCAAAGACATACCTACGTAGAGTGGCGTATCATATGAGAGAATGAAGACTCGTATTGGCAAATAGCTTTCCAAATCCCATTTATAGAAGGAATTCGGACTAGTCAGAGACTTAGATCGTCGGAGGCAATACCGAACTTGACCAGTCTGTGCAGCGCCAGTGTGAATCCAGTGAAAGTCTTTGTGCAGTGAAGAGCAAAATGTCGTATCAGGGACTACAGCAGGTGTTATTTCGAATGCGGGGAAGAAAGGACCGATGACGGTCAGTGATGGAGTCAGTGATGTTGATGAAAATTTACTGGATCTTATCACTGATCAGTATCATCTTATCTCATCAACTCCGCTTCGATTCCGACTTGTCTTCTGACAACAACCTACGGCGATACTGGTAAGTCATATATCATAGGTCAGCAGGACAGGCCACGCGTTACGCGGCTCTTTTGAGCCCGTTTTGTCTTTGTCTTGAGATCTGTTGTTGCCCTACTTGAACTTGACACCCAAGTACGAGTAAACCCTTGGATTGGAAGGCCATTCTATATAGTCTACCCATCAAGTTTTCGACTACTCTTCAGATCCTGAGATGACTTCGAACCCTCGTGTTGTACTGGCTAAGCACCCCAAGCAGGGACATCTCCCGGTCTTAGGAGAACATCTCATATACGACACCTCAAAGACCATTGACCTCAATAACATACCTCTTGATGGCGGATTTCTGACAAAGACTCTCATCTTGAGGTATATATCTATCCATCTTTCGCGTTGTCGTGTCTGATGGAAATCTTAGTCCTGATCCATACATGCGCGATCGTCTTCGTGATCCTTCCGTTATCAGTTATGCCACGGTACTTCCTCTAGGCCAGCCGTGTGTCTCTTTAGTCTAACGAGTGACGCTGTTCTGATACCATAGTAGACTCACAGGTCTCGCACTTGTCGTCGTTCTGCGTTCTGAGAAACAAGGGGTTAAGGAAGGAGATTACATGTTCGGGGTTACAACTTGGGAAGCTTATACTGTCCAACCGTATATCGAAGGTCAATTCCAAGCCTCTCTATAATCAAGACACGTCTCACCCTTTGTTCAATATACAGGTCGCGTGGATTTCAAGCCCGAAGATTGGCCTCCAGCGACATTTAACGTTGACTCCGAGATGTTTGCTCTTCGTGCTGTACCCAACCCAAACGGGGATTACCCACTCTCTACCTATGTCAACGCTCTTGGACTGCCTGGGCTCACCGCTTTTATTGGTTTCAATGCGTTATTGGGGGAAAGCGTGAAGGAGGTATGACAAAGACGACATATTTCCTTCAAAATGACAGGTCCACTCTGATGACACTTCCGATCTCTAGGGAAACACGATCTTTGTGTCCTCTGGTGCCTCTGGTGTTGGAAGGTCTGCATGACGTCTCTTAACTATTGAAAATTAGCTCACTCACAAGGATCTCGTGATAGTTTTGTTATCCAGCTGGCAAAGGAGAAGGGGTGGGTAAAGACCCTCGCTGCATCAGTCAACCCCGCAAATTGACCTTCAATCATTAGGATGAAAGTCATTGCCTCAGCTGGATCGGAGAAGAAGGTCGAGTACATGCGATCCATCGGCACAGACATCGCATTCAACTACAAGACGGAAGGTTACGAGTCCATACTTTCGAAACATGGTCCAATTCATGCATTTTGGGTTCGTTAACAATGTATATTCACTTTACTATCACCCGTTGACTTCAAAGGTATGCTATCGCAGGACAACGTTGGTGGGGAAGCCTTTGATGCTGCTCTCGAGAGCATGGCTCCTTTAGCACGGACAGTCGTAAGTCTGACAACATGTTCAAAACGGACATCGCTCATTGTCACGCCTTGACACAGGTCTGTGGTACAGTCGCAACTGATAACGTACCAATTGATAAGCGCTACCACATGAAGGTTTGAAACCCTCTTTCCCCTCTTTTTATCACACTTACCAATAGCACAGAATGTACATCTCATCATGAAGAAACGGCTTCATATCGAGGGATATTTGATTAGTGACCATCTTCTCTCCATGTTTGACCGAATTCAAACAGAACTCCCCGCTTTGGTCGTCCAGGGGAAGCTGGTTGGTAAGGAGAACGAGGTCGAAGGCTGGGATATTGCTGCTCAGGCGTTGTTGGATGTATGGAAGGGTGTCGAAGAGATCGGAAAGCCAGTTATTGTGGTAGGGAAGGTGTAAGCGTCATCACTTCAGAAAGAGTCTTCTTTGTGTTAAAACATGGTCTTCTAACCGGACACGGAAACAATATATCAGGTCAACACAACCACTACATCCCAAATTCCCAATTCTAAAACTTACAGTATATGTAACTGTAAATATGATGTACATGTGGTCCCTGGCGTTGCTAGCTACCTCAATGTAGACAACCAATTAAACTTGTTTGAGGCCGAATTTTTACTCTCAGATGTGAACGATATACATGATTTGGATATCAAGGTGGCTTTGAGTACCAAACTTCTCCACCATCGTCCACCAAAGACAATGTAGGACAACAGGAGGGAATGATGAAACGGGGGACCTAAAGGGGTACGTGTAGACTAAAAAGCTTCATAGACACTGCCTAAAACAACATAGCTGACATAGCCGGATCTGCTTATGTAGCATTTCATGTCTCATCACGTCCTGTGGATGAGATACGAAGGTTATAATAATCAAGCAGGCTGGACATGATGCGATCGCGATCATCCACTTCTTGCTCATAACTGGCATCGAAAGGATAGCGACTCTCATTCTAGAACTCTTATATCAGAAATGCCTACAATTAAAAAATACGACTTACTTCTGGCGTCAAGTCATACTCTTGTCCAGCAGGAACAAATTGTCGAAAGGCTTGCATTATGTACGCCTTGTCTGACTCGGGTTGCACGGATATCCTCGGCGAATGCTTTGAGGCAGATGCGTAGAGTGAGTGCCAGTCTTCATCTGACAGCTCGGCTAAGGGAAATATTGCTTTTAACCGGTTGAGTAGGGAGAGCAGGTGCAGGGTAGGCAGACGCTTGTCATAGCCCCAATAGAGAGTCCGCCCTCGAGAGTCGAGCAAAAAGGATTGAGAGAAGAGAACACACGCTCTCAGGATTCCGTTTACGTGGTCTTTTCCAGGAGAACAGTCTTTGAAGGTAGTCTCCGCGAGATGTCGGAGTATCGAATAAATTGTTCGATAAATCGTCAAGCCTGCATCTCTGGGTGACTGAATGCTGTCATAACGTTTGATGATATCCACTAGAACCGCTGTGAATTTCGTCAACGAGCCTGCGGTATCATCAAGGTCGAAGGTAAAGAGCCACCGCTCAAATGCTTGATAAGTCGATAAATAGTCCGTAAAGCCATATGGGAAATACGCCAGACATGGGTCGCGATTTTTGCTGATATGGAAAAGGATGACCTCATGGAATGAATCGGAAAACTTTTTAGAGAGGGAATTGAATAGAGCCTCGTCCTCCTTCACCCCAATTGGATGGCGTTGATCGGATATTGCACTGTACTCGAATGACCCCAATAGCCCATGAAAGGCATATTCAACGCATGGTGCCTCAGCCTCCGTTTCGTACGGCACAGCGAGCAGTGCAAGGAACGGATTCCGGGAACAAATGTATTCAAAACATTCGTTTACTTCAGATGTAAATGGCCCTTTTCGGAAGTGCAATAATCGAGCCATAGCGGATGCAATTATGGCGTTGGGAACATCCAGGCGCTTTTTGACCGCAAGCAATAGTTGAATGAACTTGAGAGATTTCTCCTGATCATATGCATAAACTGCGGTCGTGAGCGAGAACAGGAGGGGTAAATGGGGAAGATGTACCTGGACGAGGATGGCGCACAGTAAGCGTCACTGCTAAACTATCGGCCGCTGCAATGTTTGCACGTAAAGAAACATCTGGTGACAGTAGATGGTAGAGCGTATCGATTTCTTCTTGTGCAGGCGGGATAGAACTTAGGGATGTTCCGATAGTCAAGAAAGATTCCCTCCGTTCTTCGATGAGAGACGGAATCGCAGAAACTGCCTGTTCGACAGCGTCGTCATCATGTGAGGCACAAATGAGTTCATATAAGCGAATGTGGGATGGGTTCGAAAGCTTTGTATCGTCCCGGGAATCCACGAGCTCTGTAGAATCCTCCGTTATTTGATTGTTCACTGTGAGCATCTCGATATCTCCGGATCGAGATTCATCTCCTTCGAGCTTGGAACGTTTGCGAGAAAAGCATAGTGACTTGAGTAGCCATGATCTGAGGGTTGTGAACCCAAGCATGCGTATCGGATTTCCAAACGCTTTATACAGAGGAAGGAAGATGGTATATCCCCCAACGAGCACCGAACACGTGCAAGCAATGACTGCCGCACCCAAGATGACGGAGGAAGAAAGAGACCTTGATGTTGATATCAGCATGTCGAGGAAGCCGAGGAGAAAAAGAAGGACAGGAGGGGCGAGCAACTGAGGAAGAAGTTCGATAACCTGCCCAAAGACGCGTTGTGCCCAAGCCCAGCTACTCTGATAATCGGCTAGTTTTAGGTGGGGTGGAATATGTTTCGAACGCAATATCTTTCCGACAAAACCTCGCAACGTAACAGCAAGACAGGCGATGCATACCTATGGGTAACATGAGGTGGATCAAAAGTATCACGAAACATAAACTTACACTGAGAACAAGAGCGAGGGACCAATAGAAGCTGATACGTACACTTGAACTGTCGGGCGTGAAAGACTCGGACTTTGACTGGGTCACGTTCATAGCCGTCAGGTTGAGCTTATTCGAGATAACATATATTTCGGTCAGGTTGGCGATCAGTCGCCTTCCTTCGACTGCTGGATCTTCCGAGAGACCTCCAAAGGCCTGCACGACAAACGTTGCCACTATCGCGGTGAAGAGCGCAACCTATCGGGAAATTTCCTTAAAACATTTCATCGTATAAGCACTGGACAAACTCACAAAGATAAGGACCGTATCAAGAGTGCTCCGCCACCTATCCGTTGCTGGCTGAACGTTCTCAACAAAATCGTTCAACAAGGGGATCCATGCTCGTGAACTCGTCGCTTGTACGGTCGGAAGAGGATTTATTGCCAGGGCTATAAATGGAACATTAGTTCTCAAGTTGCCAGTCATCTCGAGGCACTCACCTGCTGTATGTTCCTGCCTTTCGTTCATCTTCTTGAGAACACGATTCATGCTCTGCATCTCCTCTACCCCGTTTGTGTTAGATCATCCCAAGAGTACGGACATACCACTTGCGTACTTGCCTTTCATCGTTCGGAAACCCTCGTCGAATGCTTTCAAAACCATCTTAAAATCGGCTTCAGTCCTGGTTTAAGCTCACCTTTGAGATTATCGGGGCTCGAGAATGCATGTCACTCACAGTTCTACGACTTGAGTGTTCGATGGCTGGATATCACGGACGTTCGATGTCGAGCTGGACCCGCTGGATGAAGGCATACCTGGATATAAAGGTATCATCAGCACTGAAAACGACGGACGAACCCTTTACATACCAGATGGCTCTGTATCGACTATAAAGGGAGGGATCAGTAGTCATTGCGCAACATTGTAACAAGTACCCTCACTGGTAGGGTCAAATCGCGAGTTGATAGTTGGACCAGGAGCCAACTTTTTCGTGTCGACTTCTGCTACCTATAGGTAAGTATAGTTGTCGGAGACGTGTGGACGGAATGACCTTACCTCCATCTTCAACCAGTGTGTCGCCGGTGGATGGGGGTGGGGGTATTACTTCAGCTTGAATGGTATGGGTCTCAAGAGAAGATCGTCCCTCTAGATGATCAATCGCTGCATCAACTACCATCATCAGAAAAATTCGGTCTACCTTCGAACGTATGAGCGGTATCTTTATCGCTGGGATCATCTGGTAGACATGGTCAAGACCTCATCTTCGGAAAGCAAGTAACACTCACCCATGCTTTATGATACGATCACTGAGGTTTGGGAGCACGACGAACCGTCAATGTGGGAGAGATTAGAAGTGGTGTGCTCTTGTGTGGCTGTAACACATTTTATATATGAGTGAGTATCCAGCCGCACTTCCCTCCGTTTGACAAGCGACACGCGACATGGACCCACAAATCAAAACGTGGGCCAGTACGTGACCTGGACCCTTCTTGGATTATTATTTTGAGTTCCCTCCGAATCCAGACCATAACAGCAAATGGTATTCAAAGACTTACGGGAACCATTTTGAACGGGAAGATTGCAGTTCAATTGAACAAAGCCGTGATTGTTAACCAGTGTGTGCGTATATATCAGACTAGCAGTGCAGCCTCATCAAACTGAGCTTCTTCAGAGCAGTATGCTGTAGGGCACGCGCCAAGTAAGAATAGATTGGCGAATGTAAGAATGGTTCAATACCTGTCAGTACACCAAAACCGAAGCGAATCTCGGCATCTCACACACCATTTCTTCACGAATGGTGAGGTACTTGAGAACAGACATTCAGTTAAGGGTCAAGACAACGAAGATGGAGGAAATACCATCGAGTAACAATCTCCTACATAGTGACCGATTTCGGTTGAATGATGACGAGGATCTTCCTCAGAGTAAGAGATGAGCAGTGTTCATCTTAGCATGATCTTCAATTACAATGATAGATGTTCGTTCCCTTCCTAGCGAATTCTTTCAGGCCCAAACGTCTTCAGTGAAGTCCAGAACAGCACTCACCGTGTCTCTTGCGTTTACAATCCAGACGAGAACTTCGAAAAGTCAACCCAGTCTATAATCATCGATCCCGCGAGTTCCGGCCGTATCTCTTCCAGAACATACGAAAATGAACATCGTCATTGAATCTAAACTCGGGAAACAACCGTATACTTGTTGTAAGAGTCAAAACGATGGGAAGAGTATGGTTACTCCATGGGTAGGACGAGAGTCAAGCGCTAGACCACCGATGAGGGGACAGACACGAGTTAGGATTGAGATACTGGAGCTGAAGAAGGGTGGAGACGACGAAAAAGGCCTAGGATAAACATTTGGCTCGGTTGGGAAGAACTCCTCGACGTTAATATGTAGGTTTCTGTTCGTAGGTGTCTGTTGGAAACTACCACGATGCAGCGAACCCGACTGGTAGCTAGTTGAGTATAGAATTCCTAAGGGTCAACCATGTTCACCTCACAATGTCCGGAGGTATTCAAACTTGGGTTTTGAAAGGGCGCGCGCCACGACGAAGATTCGTTTGAAACCTACATCGTCACAGAAAGAGTAATACATCAAGGGGACCGATGAGTGAGAGTAGACGCTATAAGGAGATGGCGGTGCTGACTGGGATCGAGCGACGACGATATCGTAGACGGAGCGCGAGTTACAGCGATTGAGGGAGCTAGGTAAGGAAGGATTTGGGACTAAGAAGGAAAAAAAAACGGATAGGATGGACTTTACCGCATCTAATGCCCGGTTCTAATGGTCCACACACTCCTTATGAGCTGTCAGACCTGCAATAATCGCAGCCTGAGATGCGTAGCTCGCTCAAGGACTCGCGCCGAGCAACCCTCCCCTCATACTAGATGCGTTATAGAGACAAAGATCTGTAAACGTTCCTCGTGTCATCAACATGGAACGAGGTGCAACTTTGAATCATCCGCCAGCCTGATGAAAAAAATATATCGGTCTCAATTTTCGGGGGTAAAGATGCTACTTACCTTCGACTTTTCCATACGAATTTTTTGACGAAGCTACTGAAGGAATCCAAGCATATTGTATTCAGAAACTTAGCGAGTAACCATGTGGGAACATCGGAGGGGAAAAAATCATTTTTATTCCGGTTAACCGTACAGTAATGTCATGATACTCTGTGAAATAGCGTATTTTGAGTGAAAGCCATCGAATTAAGAACAAAAGAACGTACAGAGAGCCCTTTCATTCAAATCGGGAACGGGACTCTATACTTAAGCTCGATTCTCGAATGAGGTGGTTGATGGAAAGGCCGTGCCGGCAATTTCCGACCATGGAAGTCGTGGTTGGTCGTGGCTGTACTTGAGATCAAAAAACGTTCAACGTGCCAGCCACACAAGAGACGGCAGCACTCGACTTCCAATTCATCCCGTAAGTATTTTGGATGCTGACCCAGAGCCATTGAATTGAGTACGCTTTCCTCGCAATCCGCATCTGAGCTTTGTTTCGATCACCGTCATCTACATCTAGACTCGGATTCCTTCTCCCGTAATTTGTTCGTTTTCGCTCTACAACTCAAGTTTACTTCTTCCGCACCCGAAGGAGACGCAAAGTTTGCTTCTCATCACGGTAATTTGTACAATAATATGTTCGCTTTCGCTTTACCACTCATTTTTACTTCGATTCAGTTGATCAATCTTGTCTCAAACCGCCATCTCTTCCCTCTTCTACCGGAGACACGCCGCTCAACGACATTAGTAAGTCATCCCTGAATTTGCGGGAACCATTTCCAGTGCTCAGCCTCCTTTAGCGGTGATGCAACGATCAGGTTCGACGGAACACAGGACCATTCCAATAAAACGTATGTCTCATCTCTTGAGAACCTATGTATTTTGTCCACCATAGGAATAACGGTACTGGCTTCTTTCTGACTTATTATAGTCGATGCAGATTTACCGGGTAAATGAGATTTTAAAGTACTGTTATCGCTGTCAATGATAACGTCTTCCTGTAGACCGTGGAAACTCGAGCTCTGAAGACTGTGATACCCTGCCGCAAGACGGTAAACGGGTACAGATGTGAGTGGTGTCTTCCTCCTCAATCAGTCATACTATTAACGTCAAATTGCGCTTTAGGACTCCAGACGATCTAGGTGAGCTTCTAAGGTCCTTCGACATTGGGTTTCAAGCCATGAAAGGTAAGCGTATATACTCCAGAACCCCGTGTCCCCGTTATTGAGCTGATACGAGGATAGAGGAAATGCAAAACATGAATCGCACGCTCAAAAAGATTGACGAGGGCCAGAATGTTGCAGCGGGTAGATTATTTGGTAGTCCCGTCGACAGATTAGAAGACTTACATTTGCATTTCTAGCACAGGCAAAGAACCCCCTCCCAATCGTACAAGCGACAAGTTCGAGAGCATGGATGCCATTGTTGAACGATTTCGTAGAGAATGTTCAACCAGTGACGGATAGATGGCGTAGTACCCTCGACACGGTGCTTATCTTTGTGAGTGTTATCAATTCCGAGAACGTGTGGTTTGCAGCGAACTTAACTGAAAGCTCCAATACGATAGGTCGCACTCTTTACCTCGATAGTGGCAATATTCTTAGTTCAGGATTTTGCTGGCATCTCAGCGGATCCAGCGATTGCGGAAAATGAAGCGATCGCCAATCTCACCAACATCTACGTTCAATCAAATAACATCAATTTGACGTCCATGAACTTGCCCCAGCCGCAATCTTTTGCTCCTACAAATTCATCGATATGGATATGTTCCTATTGGTCTCTATCTTTGGTTGTCAGTGTAAGTCGACGCTTTCATCCACCATAGTCTTCATGATCACAATAATTACAGGTCTCTATCGCTTGCCTCGCTGTTACGTTGAGAGGCTTTGTGGGGAAGATATTACGCTCCAATCATATTTCCCCCCATAAGAAGCTTGTCGACTACCAGACCAACGTGGAATGGGCGGAACGCGTATTGAGACAAGTGATAGAATTCCTTCCTCAATTGCTAGCCATACCGGTCCTTCTTTTCCTGCTTGGTTTCCTCAATATGTTGATACTGGCCTTCCTTTCCAATTCGTCTTCGATGCTGATTCTGGTTGCCGTAATCATTTCGTTGGTGTCTAGCACCTTAGTATGCGGATACACGATATACCTTCCGTTTAACAAGGCCTTCCAAAATCCAACCAACAGGCGTCGAGTCAAACTTCTGCTGTTCTGGCTGAAGGAGAAGATAATCCTTCCTGTGAAATTCCAAGACCATGAGCCTGAGGATAACGAGCCGTGGACCATGATATACGAAATGAACAAGATGAAGCCTGACGATTTCGGAGAGCCCATGCATCCATGGACAGAGGTATCCCTTTACGACGAGGACGACATTCGTTTCTATGCGCGGGTCTGTGCAACACACAATGACGACGCAGTAGAGCGAGCCGCTGCTGCAATACCCATGCTTATCGATAAACGAAGAAGATCTATCCCCGGATTGCCCATGTCTCCTTCTATCGTAAATTTCCTCCCTCCCGCCAAAGAAGAACTGTCGACCATCCTCTACTTACTATCACGTGAGGTATCTTTGCGTGCAAACCTTGCGGGCGCGGATATCTTAGCAGAAACGATTACTCTAAACCCCTATCGTGCAGGTAAGTCATTCTACATCATCAAAGGCACTGCATGTCTCATGTCTCCAGTTTATGTGTACAGTGAAGAAGTCTCTCAGCTCATTAATGCTCTACTCGCTGTAGCAAACCGTCTGGAGCTGCCGCACCGTGGAATTGCAAATGCAATTGCCCGGTTACTCCACTTCAGTCAATCTGGGTCCGACACTGGCAGTTACGTCAACAAACATTTTGAATATGTTTGTTCTCGGAATCCCTTCCTGGCACTCCTAGCAGTGCCGTATTCCACAGATGTTGAGAAGCCATGTGTGGTCTATGCCTTTCATGGGCTAGTGGGGTCGTGCGAGCCCTCGTTATATGATTGGAGAGACCCAACTGGCCAGAAGGAAGACGAGTTACTCTTCAATTCATTGTCTCACAGATTTCTGAAATCATTTCGAGTGGTTTTCATTCACCATATCGACATGGAACGTTACCCGTGTATGGCATACTTGCCTGAACCTTATGTGGACTCCTTATCTACGTGTCTCACATTTCAGCGTTGGCTCTACACCTGCCACGACAACGAAGACATATCCTTGTTCTACTTTGCAAGAGCTCTACATGTGGCTGCTACGCGTTATGAAGTGATCATATCCCAAAAGCAGGCTGAAGACAAGATTTACCGAACCGTTTGCTTGATGATGCGTAACCTTGCCGAGACTGCATTGAAAACATGTTCTCCTGACCAAATCGACTTCAACTTAATCCTGAAGGCTTGTGTTACCTTCTCTCGAACATTTATTCTCAATGTTCCGGCAGTGAAGCTCCATGGTCTCTATGAGGGTCGTCTCCCCACATTTCCTTTAGTCTCCTTGCTCAACCAGCTAAAGGCATCGGGCCCCTTACATCCTGGGCTATCAGACGAAGTTTGGCACTCACTATATGCATCTGCATCCCGATATCCACCAAGGATATCCTTAGATCCCGAGTCCGACAAGGCCTATATCATGCGAGCCTTTCGACAGTTTGTTCCTCTGGGGAAAAAGTATGACTTGATGCCCGAAGTATGTCCCTTCTTTCAATTGCGATAAAGGTTGATGTATTTTCCTTGTACCTTAGAACGAGCGTCATTATCCTCTTGAAGTCAATCATTGTAGGGATTAATTGAGCATTCAATCAAGCTCAAGCCGTTCATTAAAATGTACATTACAAGAAGGACAATTTCTGCTCCAGCGACATACACCCATTGACATTGGAATAAACCACATGCAAGACTGCCGTTTCTCCCCTGTTAAATATGATTTCTGGTCGCTTGCAGCTCCCGAACCTCGGGAAAATCTTGATTTTCTGCCCAATTTCTACTACAAGATTATCGTGTTCGTGTAATTGTATGTCTCGGTTGGCAAGTTCTCGAAGTGAACTGGCAGCACTGGACTTTTCTTTGAGAATAGTTACCCACACAAAGCGCAAGGCATCACTCACAGTTGCTGGAATGTCGCGCTGAAGGTCTTTTTGTCGAAGCAAGATGGTTCAAAGTTACACTCGAGTGGAAAGCAATCAAGAAAGGTCAAAACGTAATGAAGTGGGTCAGATCGGATGGAATTGCGTAGACCAAAGTTTGACAGAGAGGTGGTTGTTCCCAGTTCAACAAAGGTATCGTTTCGCCTATGAGGTCCTGGTCGCCACGTTAAATCAAACACCATCTCTTCCAAAGCGTCAACCAGCGTGAGGGAGCTGGATGACGCTACAGAAGAGATCTCGTTCAAAGTTGAATTCTCGTCAGAGGACCGTGTTCCGTAAGTAGCACGATGATTTTGTCCGTTTTGACCCTTTGCCTTTTCATATTGATTCAATGAAATTTCACTGTGAGTGCGTGGAGTCTTGATTAAAGCGCACAACTCCTGGAAAACGATTGAGAGCGAAATTGCGAAATATTTGGCTAGGTTATAGGACTCGACGACATCGTTCATTTAAAAGGGGAGGGGGCCATAGACGAGAGGAAAGAACGAGGGGGAGAGGGGGAGATCGTGTCTACAGAGGTGACTTTAGATTTATAACACGACGCCTCATAGAACTCAGAGTCTGCCGAGCGCGTCATGCAAAAGGGGACCATGCCCTTGATCGATGTTATATCCATATTCAATAGAAAACAAAACGTAATGACTCACACAAGTACAACCCAAATGTTTGCCGACAAATCCTCCATTTTCTCCGTTACAACAAGCACCGTTGTTCGGTTATAACGATATCTCGTGAAGGAACAATCATGAAGAAACAAGGAAATACACATGTAAAGGGCCGGTTAGGACATACCGTTTCATAACTGGTCAGTGGCACTTTGTTCTTCACTCAAAATGGAGTGGTTCCTGGAAAATTATTTTGGCGCAGTAAGAGTTGGGCATCAAGACGAAGAAGGCCCTTCAGAGAACAACGTCGAGATCGAAAATAACGTGCCGGTGGCAACTTGTTCTTCAGGCAGTGCTTGGGAAATATATTCATACGATGAGTCATTGAGACACAAAAGGTTCCCACTGGAGAAGTCGAAAAGATTCTTGACGAATGGCGAGCGCTGAAGCCTCAATTTGCGACTTCCGGAGCAGAGTGAAAGAGGAAACAGCCCATAAGCAAGTACATATCAAACAGGATCGTTTGAGTGAGGTATTGAACTCTCGAGCGGCAGGTGAACGAAGCAAGCTCCAAACGTTTGTGATGGTTTGTGGGTAAAGACAAGAGAACAACAAAAGAAATCTCAATCAGTTTTTGATCGGATCACTAATCTATGATGATCCCGTTTTCTCCATCCACCACCATGTTCGGGATACTGGACGAAAGGAACCCGTTTATTTTATCTCGACGAGAATATCTGTTTTCCGGTCACACCTAAATCCGACTCTTCTCTAGGGATAGTAGAGTCCAGCAAGGTATAGAGGCATCCCGGATGACCATGTGTTTGTCTTATCCTCAGGTCTTGTGCGTGGATTGATTCATTTACCGCAGTCCACGCTGCCCTGGCGCGCTTCACCTATAATACTTGTCTTGTTCTCCTGCACTTGTTGTCAAAACTGCTTGTGGACATTCAATCGATCGTGGAATCATCGCCGGAAATTCCCGGCACTGCCTTTTCCACTGACCACCACCCTGTCGAAACCGACTGTAGCCTACATTTGTACGTTCTCTGCCTATCCTTGATGCTATTTCTCCAATATCTCACTTTTTCTGCAGAGGATAGTACCATCCACCCCATCAGCCGAATGAAAATATCTTTTTTTTTTGGAATTTTTGGCTGTTCGTGAGATCATGACCACATGCAGGAACCTTCCCGATCATGAATCGTACACTGGCTACACGAAGCACATCTTCCAGGCGCGATGGAATAGATTCGTCAACGCCGACATGTCCATCAGCCCTTAATGAGCTTAATGTTGGACGGTTCGTCAATTGTGACTCCATTGGATCGCTCTCTGTATGGCATCACCCCTACGAAAAAGCGATGGGTTTGTGAGTATCTATTCCATCTCAATTTCCCCTCCTATGATGACACTTCCCCAATTTAGCCAATTTTTAGCGACACTGTCTACTCCAGTCGGTATCTCAGGATTAACGAACTATCAATGCACTGCCGCGTTGACCGTCACTCAATCTGACAACCTCATTCCCCTCGAATATCATTCTGATGATTTTCATGTCGAACGACGTGCTCGATAGTACCCTGACGAGGCATTTATGGTGCAGGAAGTTGTGCCTCTCTTGGTACCTTTAAGGGTGAGTGCGATTTTGTAAATCTCCGATAACCTTTGCATTTAACAAGTCTAGGTCATTTCTAGATTTGCTTTTTATCCGACATTCTGTTATCCACGGGGCCCTCAAACAAAGATATTCTTCGTCCCCTAGCTTTGACTATCATTGGTCGCATCCCCTCATAATACATATGGTATCATTCGAACGGACGTCGGGGAGATCTTATGTTCCGACCACTCATTACCTCCGTGTCTGGTCTCTACGCTTTCCTATTCATTCACGTTCACCTCGAGGGACTCGTTTCTTGCGCGCTGAGGAGAGGACCAGACTATATCATATGACCGCTGCGCATTACCGACGCCAAGGCTGGGTGAGGTTGAGAAGATGTATGTCCTTTTCAAGATGGTGATGACGGCCATTTCCTACGTACCTCCTAGTGTCATCTTAAATTGCCATACTGACATCGAAAAGCTTCATTACAGGCTCTCTCTCTCCCATGGTTCTCTGTACGTTTATAAACTAGCAGCAGCGCGGCATTTCGTGTAACTTTGCAGTATATGGCTGTTTGAAACGTTACATCATCGATTATGGCGACTATGACTCTCTACCATCTTCCATGATCATCGCTGCGTTTACTGGGGCGACATCTTCGGTCCTTGGTCAATCTGGAGAGAGAAATTGAGATGGTTAGGCTGGGTAATCAATGGATCATTCCTCATGGTTTGTGTGCTCATAATTTGGACGGGTATCGAAAACCTCTACGCCTTAGCTTTGTTTTGTCCGGATCCTTGCGTCTACTCATAGTTCGACATTTTTGGCGACTTACAGCAAGTGAGCCAAGCTTCTAGATACTTCCCGTTTGAAGTTGTCGTGCCGAATAAGGCTGTCAACGCGGATGCATCATGCCTCAAATATACGTAATCAACTTTCCTTCTCTTTTCCACCCGCCATGCAGGGCGAGACTACCACTTCCCATTCCTCTATCCCAGCTCCGTCTCTCCTCGATCAATCCACAAAATCCGGCAGTAAAGGAGAGAGTACGAATAGCGAGGAACCGGTTTATGACCCTCGCCTTGAACGAGCGTGGCGTAAAGTCGATTTTCGAGTTGTACCCATCGTGGCGATATTCTATCTCCTGGCGTTCCTAGTGCGTCCTTATGCGGTCGATATTTTCTTTGTTCTTACTCTAACTAATCAAGGATCGAACAAATTTGGCAAACGCTCGAGTGGCTGGGCTGCAGAAGGAGTTGAAGATAACGGACCATCAATATAGTATCGCATTGACCGTCACATACGTCCCATACATCCTGGCTCAGTTACCTTCGAATCTCATTCTTAAGGTCCGTATAATCTTTGGCTGTCGTTCAACACGCTTTGTTAACTTATCCCTCTCGCCTTCTTGTAGAGTGTCGGTCCAAACATCACGCTTCCTACGATGCTGACGCTATGGGGGATCGTTACTACTTTACAAGGTATACAAGGCACTCCGTTCTTCGCATCGGGTTACTTATCCAACTCCTTCAAGGCGTCGTGAAGAACTTTGCTGGACTTTTGGTTTGTCGGTTCTTTCTTGGCCTGTTTGAAGGTGAGCTATCGTTTTGTAAATGGTTATATCATGTTTTCCTTACCAATTACTCAAGGCGGGGTATTTCCTGGACTTATTCTCTACCTTTCGTTCTGGTATCCTCGAAGAGCACTACAGCAAAGGTTCGACTCTTCAAGTTCGGCTCGTTTCATCACAGCTCACGTTCGCGTTCATGTATACAGAGTTTCAGCCTTCTTCTCGACAGCGTCTCTATCAGGTGCTTTCTCAGGTATCCTTGCCTATGGTATCATTCGGATGGACGGCATCGGTCATCGTTCCGGATGGTCATGGATCTTCATTCTCGAAGGACTCTTCACCTTCTTGTTCGGTCTCTCAACCTACTTATTACTACCTCGTTCGCCTCAACATGCTCGTTTCCTCAGCGAGGAGGAGAAAGTATACATCCTATCGCAACTCCGCGCTACGGATTCTAAGGATGAAGAATCCTTCAGCTGGCGCCAGGTTGTAATGACATATACGCTTCCTCAAGTGGTGATGATTGGTATCGCCCTTTTCTTCAGCGGTAAGTGCCCTTCTTCACAATACCATTCGTTTCCCTTCGTTCCTCACTTCGAAATTTTCCGGCAGGTGCTATGCTATACGGACTCGCCTAGTACGTTCCTCAAAGAATTCAGGGCGACGTATCACTAACACAGTTTCAACTAGTTTTACGCCAACCATTATTCACGACCTTGGATATACCAATGCAAATGCCCAGTTATATAGCGTACCCCCCTTCGGAGTCGCATTCGTAGGTGAGGTCGTCTACATATCACCCCATCATCTCATTATTCCGACCAACTCACTCCCCCAAAGTTGGTATGATTGCCGCCTTCATCTCAGACGGTTTTGGCGCTCGAGGTCTCGTTAGCATCTTCTCCTCTCTTCTCTGCACAATCGGCTTCTCGATGTATCTAGGTTGGTACCCCTCGCACGTTTCTCTTAATCATTCAACATTAAACTCACATCATGATCCAGGTTGCGCTTCACCCCACGCCAAATACGGTAGCCTATTCTTCAGCATAACAGGCGCCTACATCGCTTTACCCACTCTCTCAACCTGGATCGCGAACAATACCGCCCCTCACACACGACGAGCCACGTCCGTCGCCTTTGGATCCAGTATGAGCAACTTTGGCGGAATCCTCGTGACGTGGCTTTTTGGAACTTTGTCCCCTCCGCCGCTCTATACGAAGGCCACCGTGACGCTCCTGACGTTCTCTCTGCTTATCGTGATCCTAACGTTGGCCACCCTTTGGTATTTGATTGTGGAGAATAGGGAGAAGGAGGTGATTAGGAAGAAGGTGGACAGGGAGAGTGAGGATATTGGGCTGGGTGATCGTTCTGCGTGGTTTGTGTACAATTTGTAAACTACTCCAACATCTATCCAGGAATACTCTACATTTCCGGTCTCTCTTTCGTTCTGAACAAGGCCCTTGCGTGCAGTTTATGGTGTCTATTTCCCCCTCAATCAAGTTGCGAGATGACAAATTGAATTTGTCATGTGGGAGTTTCCAGAAGGAATCATAGAATGATGAGTGAGTGCCGGCGAAATCTTTGTCTTTCAAGTCCTTCTCTCCCTTACTGAACGTTGATTTGCAGCTTCTAGTCTCGTACTATTTTAATCTAGCCACGACTCAATAACAGACAAATTACATTTTGTGTCCCCTGCGTATCCCAACAGAGTCGTAAATTTAAAAGACGCAGATGAGAGGATTAGAAAATGAGTTTCGGAATAGAATTAAAGAAGGGGTTGTTTAAAAAAGGTCAAAAAGGGATGAGCAGCTGACCGCGACAATATCAATGTTATATTTCACGATTTCTGGCTGAACTCTACATTGAATCTGACAGTAACAAATGAAATAATACGAGAACAAGTTACACTTTTCCATGGAAAGAAGTATTTGTTGCTGAACTTTACCCCCAAGTTTGTCGCTTGGTTGCATATCACTCCTATAATTAATTGAGTCCGATCAGGGATTGATAAAGGCTCAGCCAAACATTTGATGAGATAAATAATTGAACGTTGTTGAACGTTGATTGAGATCTCCCACCTCCCACCATAAGTACCGTCTCTCGATCCTCTCCCCCTTCCTCCTGATGAGCCAGCCCTCTCCATCCCTTGATGAGCGTCCACGCAATTTCTTCAGATTTGCCCCCAGTTCGCAACAGGAACCTGTTTCTAAGAGAACCTCAGCCGATTGGCCCAACTACCGTGTCTGGAGAAACATTGAAGGGCATCGCAGAAGCCTTAGTGAGTCCAATATCGTTCAATCTCCATAAATAACTGATAGTTGACGTCTTTCAGTCAAATGTAAGCTTTGATTTCTGTCGGCGTGGTTCACGGCGCTTCCAAACTAACATCAATGGATTCTAGGCTCAACTCTTTCGGACGAGGCCGTTCCTGTTATTGAGGCCGAATTGAGGGAAATACTTGAGAAAGGAAATATAAAGATCGTGCGTATTCCCTGAAAATGTACGAAGTCCGGACCTCAATGGTTTATAGCCACCACCAACGACTTCACCAGATGCTGTTGCTCGAATGCTGACTCGCTCTAATCAGAGGCCTAATCTCAGCCAGGCGTCGGTCCTTCAGGCGCTGATATCCCAGAATAACTCAGAGATCGACCGGATTGACTCTGACGCGCTGAGGATCCAGCTTCAAGTTCGCGAATTGATCAAAACATTGGCAGATCTCGAGAGGCAGAGGTCCAGAAGGCAGGAAGAGGTTAGATACCACGAGTCATGGCTCAGTTCCGCTCGTGCTCTTCCGCTTGAAGTGCTGACGAGGATTTTCTACTTCGCTATCGAATATCATGGCCCTTCAAGCCGGCGAACGTCGCCTCAATCACTCTCCCATGTCAATTCCATCTGGAGGCGTGCAGCCGTGAGCTACTCAAAGTTCTGGAACGTATTGGAGTTCGGACTGGGAGCAGTTGGTCATTTGAAGGGTCCAGTAAAGTCGATGCCGAGCTCGTTACTTGAGACCTGGTATGGTCGATCCAATTTGACCCAGCCGTTGTCACTCCGCTTCGATATTCATGGCCAAGTCTCCACTCAAAGACAGCTCGATTTTGTTGCTGGCATCGCCAAATTCTGCATGCGAATCTCGAATGTCGTTGTTTTCTTCACCGGCCGATCGCAGCCACACGCGTTCGGGTCTTTCTTCACGGTGTTGGGTGGGGCGTTTCAATCTTTGGAGACTCTGACCATCATTGACAAGGGAGAAAAACCTGAGGATTACGAAGAGCAGACGCCCATCACTATATTCGAACATTCCCCGAGCCTTCGTAAAGCGACTCTCCGTGTCCATGGATATATGTTGGAGGGGGAAAATCGACTCTCTATTCCATGGCGACAGCTTTCGCATCTTTACATGGGCGGTTTGGTCTCGCTGCAATCCCTCGCCAACGTTATCTTCCAATGCCCCCAACTTCAATCGGTGACCTTTCCCAAGATTAATTTGGCTGTTCAGGAAGACACTCCGGAACCTTCCATACCAGACTCTCCCGTCATCTTCCAACATCTCACAGAATTCAAAATGGGTCTACGTGGGCCAGACTTCGGGGATGATGACGTTTGGAACATCATTGACAAGATACATCTACCCAGCATCAGACGTTTTGAAGTTGCTGGATCCTTCGGCGTTTTGAACTATACCCTCATCGACCCTTTCCCCATATTCATGAGTGATCCCTTATCGCCATCGTCCACCAGATTTTCTCATTTATCTCACCTCACTCTCGCATGCGTCGAGTTTGATGACTGGGATTTCCTCTCCATGATTAAACAGTGTCTATTACTAGAAAGTCTCAGCTTATGCCTTCTGGAAGAACCGATTGAATTGCTCGCAAGCCTGACACGAGGAAATACTGAGGGAGGACAATCAGTACCGCCACCGCTTTCACATCTCAACTCATTCACATTCGCGTTTGTTGTTCACGAGGAGGAACCTTTCGATCCCGCTCCCCTCTCCGAAAGTCTCATCGATCTCATAGCTTCATGGGCCACCGATCCAGCCAGACGCATCCCCCTGAAGGAAGTTTGTTTGTTACCCTGTTATGCATATGGAAGATTCAAAGAACACGCTTTTGAACAATTATCGACCCTTACGGAGGCTGGCATTGCCAACCTTCGGGAGATGAGCACATGTACGGATCTTGCGTTCTCGGTGACAGTGATGGATTCACATCAAATTTTACTTGGCTATCTTGGCTTTGACGATGTTACGGATAGTACGTACGCATGGTCTTCAGTTACCCCCTCATCTTCTTAGGAGGACGACGCAAACCTTTATTCATTGTTCCCTGTTCGTTGTAATGGTGTGGCCACCCAATTCAAATTCAACAATGCAGTATCAATTATCAATCATGGTTGTATACCGTTCTGATTTTCTCCAATGTTCATGATTGGAACTTGAGCGTCCAGAGCAAAGCAACTTACTTTTTCAAGTTTCGCGTCGCCGCATTGAGCCGCTTGACCAGAACAGGTTACGGTGTAAGATCCAAATGGATAGGTGAGATCTTATTTTCCGGGCACTTTGTACCATTGTCTAGCCTCTACGCTTTCGTATTCTTCTGACGACAGACTCATTTCCTCGGGACTTGCAGTACATATGCTATGACTATGCCATTTCAGTGATTGATGATCAATTGATCAGAGATAGGAACTGGATAGGAACCAATTTCGGCGTAATCAAAATTTGATGAAATATTGACCAAGTCCAGAACGTTCCCACAGCATCGTCCACCCCTTCCCTCACCTCCTCCACCGCTCTCTTGGGGCGGACATCATGAACCAGCCCTCTGTACCCTCCGATGATCGACCACGCTACTCCACAAGGTATACTCCCAGTTCACAACAGGAACCTGGTTCCACGAGAACCTCAACTGATTCGCCTAATTACCGTGTCTGGAGAAATATTGAGGGGAATCGCAGAAATCTTGGTGAGTCCTACATTTATTTTCTATCTGTATAAAAAGTTGACAGTTGAGACCTTTCAGTCAAATGTCAGCTGGAAGTTTTTTGTCGACCTGCTTGCAAACTGACGTCGTTGGATTTCAGGTTCACCTCTTTCTGACGAGACGGTTCCAGTTATTGAAGCAGAGTTACGGGAGAGACTTGAGAAGGGAAATTCAAGGATTGTGCGTATTCTTTGACTGTGTGAGAAGACCGTGTCTCAATGAGTTATAGCCAACGCCTACAGTTTCACCGGGTGCTGTTGTTGGCATATTGGCTCGTTCTAATCAACGGCCCAACCACAGTCAAGCGTCCGCCCTTCAGGCGCTGATATTACAGAAGAACTCGGAGCTCGAACGACTTGACTCTGACGCCCTGAAAATCCAACTTCAAGTCCGCGAATTGATCACGACGTTGACAGACATCGAGAAGCAGAGGTCCGAAAGGCAGGCGGAGGTTCAATACCACGAGTCATGGCTTCGTTCCGTCCGCGCTCTTCCTCTCGAAGTTTTGACGAGGATTTTCTACTATGCCATCCAACATTATGGGCCTTCGAACCGTAGAACGTCACCACAGTCCCTCTCCCATGTCAGTTCTATCTGGAGGCGTGCGGCCGTTGGCTATTCGAAGTTTTGGAGCAAATTGGAGTTTGGGCTGGGAGACGTCCGTTATCTGGAGCGAGAATCCACGTCAATGCCGCTTTCATTGCTTGAGAGCTGGTATGGCCGAACGAATTCGAACCAGCCGTTGTCACTCCGCTTCAATATCCATGGGCCACTCACCGAGGAAGGAGAGCTCAATTTCATTCGTGGCATTTCCATGTTCATGATACGCATCACAACCTTTTCCGTTTTCTTCACTGGTGAACGACATTTCTCCTCCCTAGCGGGCTTCTTCGCGACATCGGGTGGTCTATTCCAATCTTTGGAGGCTCTAACTATGATTGACATCAACGACAAATCTGACGATGACGAAGGTTGGGGACGTGTCACTGTATTTGATCACTCCCCTTGGCTCAGAAAAGCGACTCTCCGGGTCCATCGATCTATGTTAGAGGGGGAAAATCGACTTTTCATCCCTTGGCACCAGCTTACACATCTCTACTTGGGCGGTTTGGTTTCGCTGCGCTCACTTGCTATCGTCATATTTCAGTGCTCTCAACTTCAAACGGTGGCGATTCCCAACGTTAATTTGCCTGTACAAACGGAGACTCCTGAGCCGTCAATTCCTGACTCGCCTGTAATCTTCCATCATCTCACTCAATTCAAGATGCGTCTACGTGGTACCACCATCCATAATGACCTTTGGAACCTCATTTCCCAGATTCATCTCCCCAGCATCAGGTCTTTTGCGGTAGCTGGAGCCACCGCCGGTTTCAATGATCCTGGCATATTTGTCGAGCTTTTCCCTGTATTTTTGGATGATCCTTCATCGTCCACCAATTTCTCTCATTTACGTCATCTTACCCTCGCATTCGTCGACTTCGATATCGAGTCGGGATTCCTGCGTATGATTAATGAGTGTTCACTGTTAGAAACTCTTAATTTATGTTATCAGGACGAGCCAACTCAATTACTCGAAAGCCTGACCCGAGGAAAGACTCAGGCAGGGCAACCCGTCGCGCCGGCCCTTTCACATCTCAGATCATTCGCGTTTGCGTTTGTGGTCGAAAGCAAACATTATTTCGTCGATCCCCACCTCCTTTGCAAAAGTTTCGTTGATCTTATGACATCATGGGCCACCTCTCCGGGACGCACCCCTCTGAAGGATATTTCTCTTTTACCGTGTTATAGAACGGGTGACCAAGACGGATTCGACGAAATTGCGTCCCTCACCCACGAGGGCGTCGCCAACCTTCGGGAGATGAACGCATGTACGGATCTCACGTTTTCTGTGAGAGCGATAGACTCCTACGAGCTTTTGCTTGGTTATTTTGGCTTTGACGACCTCACAAATTGCCCCTATCCATGGTCCTCCTTGAAGCCCCCATTTGAATCTTAGGAGGGCTTCAAACCTTGTTCATAGTTCACCTATAGGAAATGATCTAACCACGAAATCTATGTCCTCGAATAATTTACAATTTATACTTAGTGTTTATAACCTCCTTTCCTGACGGTTCATTTCCAGAGCGAAATATCTCTTCGGATCACGGATGATCGGCTCGGCTACTGATCGTTTTGGCGGAGCTCGCGATAATATCAATCTTTCCTGATCCAACTTTCATCCTCCCTCTGAGTTCACTACTTACACAGAACCCTTAACCGATGATTTCTTATTCAAATGGATATCTATACAATAAATCACATCAATTCGAGCACAAGCTGTACGGGATCAACTTTCCTTGGCAACAGAGAAGGACTGCATCTGGCGATCTTGGTGAAAAATTTGCTTTTTTGGCTGATCAAGCGTTGGCCAATGTTGGTGAGCACTGTATCCTACGCCTACGCCTACGACCCCGATAGGCTTATGATTTTCCACGGTTCAGTTGACAGTACACTCCTTTTCTGCCACGCTAACTGAAAATACTAACTGCGCAATGTTACAGACTTGAAATTTTCGGACGAGTTCGTCGATTTTGCGGAACGTCTACTGGCTATGGTGGGAGATAACAATAACGTCGTTCGCTACTTCTTCCCATGAATCAACATACTGTCTCATACTGACTATTGATATAGGAGGATATGGTCGCAGGGGACTCCGCAGATGAATCGTATGATGTCGGGGAGCTGACACAATCAAATCACCGATTAGGGGAAGAGAAAATACAGCACTTCAAGTCGAGAATTGAGCAAAAGAACACAGAGCTGCTTCGATTGGACTACGACATCCTTCGCCTCCAACTTCAACTGAACAGTTGCGCGACTATCATACGCTCTCTTGTACATACACGGCTCGAAGCGCAGAAAAAAGCAGATTTGAATCACATCTGGACCTCTCACGCGCGTCTTCTGCCAATGGATGTAATCAAGGAAATCCTTTGCTATGCTAGTACAAGTTTTCCTCACTCTCGTTCGTCGCCGATCAAACTCTCGCATGTCTGCTCCTCCTGGAGAAAAGCCGCATTGACCTGTTCCTCCTTGTGGACCAACCTTGAGATTAATCGCATTCCTTTTCAGTCGCCTTCACGCAGGCAGTCAGACGTAGATTGGCTCATCTCGATTTTTACGAACTGGTTTGGTCATACATCTCCGGGTGTTCCCCTGTCGTTTGAGCTTCGCCTCTTTTTCGAAGACCTCGATCTTGAACTTGGGCGCGGCCTCGTACAAGGAATTCTCCCCTTTTCACACAGGATTACTGTGCTGAATATTACAATTTTGACCTCTTACGCTCGGAGGTCTTGGGGATCCCATGGCTTGGAAGTATTGGCACCATTCCTTACCTTGCCGGAAGACACATTTCCTCGTTTGAGTCGCCTCACATTGCATGATTTCGTGACGAGGCGATTTCCAGATCAGATAGATGACCAGGTAATCCCAAAAATCACTGTTTTTGGCCATTCTCCACTTCGTCACATATTCCTTGACCCTCAACCATGGATGTTTCGCGGATCTCAACACCTCTTACTTCATTGGGCCGATTTAACCCATCTGAATATCAACCGCTCAATCAGTTTCCATGCCTTTGTCAATATCATTTTTCAGTGCCGAGATCTTCAGGACGCGTTGTTTTCTGAAGTTTTTGCAGATACGACGGATGGCCCGGTTGTCATCCCAATTCGGGAACCCGTTATATTCGCCGGTTGTTCTGCATTCAAGCTCGATATCTATGGTCCAGGCCTTGTCTTTCACGTCGTGGAAAATCTGCTATCAATGATAAAGCTTCCAGTCGTCGAAGACTTTGTGCTTGTCACTAGCACGGAATCCGGCGGAACCGACAACAGTGACCTTCCTCTCCATGCCATATTTCCGCCTCATCCAAGCTATTCTTATTGTCTTCGACATCTCCTGCTGTTCTCCTGCACCACTAGCCTCGGTCAACTTGTAGACATGATCGACGCATGTCCTCTGCTGGAGCAACTATCTCTCTGTCTCTATTCCATTGACCCTACGAACCTACTCAATGCCCTCTCCAAAAAGGTCTTCATGGGTTCCGGTACTCTCTCACATCTTGTTTCTTTTGAATTCGGATTCAAAGTGTCCCGTCGGCGGATAGAGCCGCTCGACCAGAACGAGGAGCTGAACGCAGTACTCACTGCTTTCAGTAATCTCATAGGCTCACTTAAATCCATCGCTGCGCAATCCGAATCCCAAAATTTCCATTTATCTGCGTTACATTTATGCGTAGTCAATGTCTCCATACCACGCCCGGTAAACCCCATGGAGTCCGGAGAGAAAACTTTGGGTGCAAGATTAGAAGAACACTTGAAGGGCATTATTCAAAGAGATGTCGGCAAGCAGCTGGGAGTTAGGTTAAACGTCTTACTGGCGAGTTATCAGGATTCTCAAAGTTGGTTCTCCATCCGTAGTTTTCATTACAGATCTCAAACGTCAGGTGAAGGAAGACGTTTTCACGAGGGTGTAGAACTGTCTTTGATTTGATCTTCTCGTATGATACTTAAGCAGGGCTGATGGTTTCCGTAGGCTGACCATAACTGGGAGGGAATTTCAGGTGTAACCTTCCCCGTCGGTGAAGGCTTTTAGTGTCATTTCCGTAGCCTCAATGCGACTGTATTGACATAGGATTACAGAAAGGAGCATAGAAAGTTTGAATGATATAATAACTCGAACGTTGCGTCGTCGTGCTTAACTTTTCCTTTGTTTTCAAAGTAACCGGCTCACGACCACTTCATAGTCATTCCTCCACCTCAGTCCACGCAGTCAGGTCACCTTAAAGTCCTTGATGGCCTTTGCACAAATTTTGAACGAGTATTGCTCATTCATGATCAGTTATGTCGAGATGTTGAAGAACTTCCAGAGGACTTGGTGATGCAAAGGTTTAATCCCCTTGCTAAACTCCTTTCCCAAATGATCACGTCAAATCATCCGCAGGTTTGCCTCCGGCTGGTACTCTGCTTCTATCGTCGCTTATTCTGACATTTCCAGGAGTTAATTTTAAACTCAACGCTTAGCTGAAGGCGCCCTGGAATTTCAAAGTTGGGGCGGTTTCAAAGTAGCCCTTGTCACCTCAAACACAGTGTGGAACAACGATGGAATGTCAATCGGGTAATAGGGGAAGATGTAGTATGGATGTCTAAGCATGCACATGCACTGGTTCACTATTCCCCCCCATTTAACGACCTGCTCGTCTTTTGTCTAGTCCTTTGATCCCCTCACGAATTCTCTCTTATCTTCACCATACCGACTACGCATCGTCCACTAATCTGTCGCTAATCTCAAACAGAACATGAAATCAAAACAAAAATGTTGAATTGTCAGGGTTAACCATTTTCCAATCGAGGAGGAATCGCTCACACGGACCACGAAGGGGCGAATATATTCATATTTTGTGGGGGGCCCAGGGCACCGGATAGGACGGGGGCAACTTAGGCTGGCTGAGATCATAAGCTGTGCAAATGGTGGCGGTTGATTCTCATGTATGGAACATACTTATGTTCGTGCCAAGCGTTCTTTCGATTGCTTCGACTCTCATAATGGTAAGCAGGGGCAGATAAGGTCACTCTATCTATAGACGGCCAATAACTGGGAGCCTGTGAAGGTTTTTTGTGTCGTTTCTGCAGCCTAGAATGTATTCACATAGGATTACGCGAAGCAACAAGGAAAGTTGAATGATACAATAATTCGAACGTGGGTCTTTGGTGGGTCTTAGTATCCTACAATTCCTTGATTCGTTTCAGTCATGATCAAAACTGATTCCTTCTACATCTAATCCCCTTATGTCTACTTCAGCCAAACTCCAACACCTCACCCCATTTGAACCTGTAACACCACTCTTGCAAGGTGCCACTTAACTCCATGGACCAACAGTTGTTCCGTGCTTTAAATTCCATCGGATCAGAGAAGGTTATGTTTAGACACTGATGTTCGCGTTTCCGCAAAGCAGTCTTGACTGCCTCCTTGATCCTTGCAGG
>JABAJW010009005.1:1631-28310 GCA_018855395.1 Arthromyces matolae | reverse complement strand
GCGAAAACTGCGGTCAACAGTGGCTTGGGTGCGGTTGAGACGACCGCGCAGACGTTTCTCGTGGAATCCCATTTAGCTTTCGAATAACGGAAAGCTAAAAGAATTCGTTGGCGAGTATTCGGCTTTGATTAAAAAGCCTCTTACTCTGACACCAAAGCGCAATCTGCCCGCAAGCAAGAGCGCCCAAAAGGATTGTGACCTTAAGATCCCGATGCCAGACGGCGCGTGTTCGTAGGACGAGAATTATAGAGGCGAAGCATGTCCCGATCGCGTCAGCGACTAACAGAAAAAATCAATTTTCAGTCCTGTCTATATCTGAGGAGATGGGTATGCAGACCTTTTGAAACCCAGGTAACCTGCTGACAAGGAATTTCTTGGATGGCATTCAAGTTGACCGCAAGGGCAAAGATATGCAATAACATGCAAATGCGGCATACGAAATACAAAATCTAATTGTAAACAGTTAGGCGTTAGTGTGTTCTACTTTCTCGAGGTTAATTAAATAAGGGTCACTAACCATTGGCCATCGAAAAGTGCGCTTTCGGGTAATGATCGAAACATCGAAGCGCAGGGAGCTAACCACATCCCACGTAGCGACTCCACACAGGGTAAGAACGAACGCTCCATAGATACCTATTACCCTAGTTAGTTAGCCTCTCGAGCCCTCCTTGGATGTGGGGAACACAACGTACGAGAACATTGCGAAATCACCGTCGGAGACAACCAGTTCGTCATGGCTCACGAAAAAAGGAAATGACCCCCACACAACAAGAGGAAGAAAGTGTTTTTAAGGATGGTCCATGTAGCACACGATAATAGAGGATATCGGGATTCGGATATCTCGATCGGATCTGGAGGTGAGAGTTTGCCATGCCGTTCCGTGGCGTCAGGGGTAAATGTCAAAAAAACCAGGAAAATGTGGGCAAACATCAGTCTTCCACGCAGGGTGGCGAGCTTTTCTGATTTTTCGTCTCTACGCATTATCAGGGAAACATAGAGGCACATTGACGCCAGTAACAAACCCCCTCCCCTCTTTGTGCCTACTCATATACGTAGGCCTCATGTATGGGTAAAAAATATGCCATGAGGGTGCGGAGGAAGGATGAGATTGCCATATGCGGCTAAAAAGAAAAACCATTTGCAATTGTCATTTTTTTTTCTTTCAAAGTCTCTGGATTTCGAACCACACATTCATCGATACTATATTGCAATAGATACTAGTTATCGCTGTATGTCAACATCGTGTTCGCCCCTTTCCTTTCGCCTTGCCAACTGTTGAATGCGTCTGCGTGAGGACTTGACAGATCATGCCGACATCGCCAGCAATTTCACCGATTAGGCGGATTTTTGGGACTGGACCGAAAGTTGAGCATGGTTGCAATTGAGTAGCGGGAGCCTTAAATGCCATTTCCATCAGAACAGAAAAAATATGATGTGCCCACATTGACTTTGAATCCACCTGCTTCCTCTACATACGTTTGTCTCTAGGGGACTCCAGAGACTTCTACACAGTCCGACAGACACGCGAGGAAGGTGAAAAGAAAATTGGTCGATCTATTGAAGTAGCCAGCCAAACTTGCCTCTGTTTGTCGTTGAAGCGCCGCAGGCTGCCATCCGTTGCAGTCGGCTCCTATTTTATTTAAGCGCTGTACAACCTCATCATGATCGATATTGTTATATCATTCTGTCATCCTTCTGCGATCTGAATCTCGGAACGTATTACCACGGAAAAACTTTTCCTGGAATACCCATATGCGCCATATGCTTCATGCAGGCCCGCGACAAAAGACGAAGTCGAAAAAGTGTGCTCTAACGAGTGGAGCGAAAGGAGAGACGACTCTGGAGAACTGGTCTTCTCCATGAATGATGATTCTTGACAGAATCCGTCCATCTAATCTTTGCGGTGCATTGTAAAAAGTCTATGTTAAAAAAGAATCCTTCTGATCAGTGCCATCAGAATTGCCTTACAGAGTAGGTACGATCAGGGTACGATCAATTTTTTTTTCTATGCCGAGTTTCTGTTACTATCTATCACTCACGCAACCCTACCGCAACCTTTACCGCGACATTCGCACGTGCATTCGAACGGGGATTCTGGTTTTTCGCCATGGAAATCAAGTCTGTAAACGGTGGAGAATCAGCGACTCTCATGCACTACTTAACGACTGATGCTGCAGCTGACTTCTGTTAAACTTCGTTCGAACAGAATTTTATCTGAACATCATCGGCGGGAAATCCAACGTCTTGCCAGGTCTTGCCGCTCAGTAGGTCCCCGATGATGATATATCGTTCTTAAATTAGTCGTGCCTGAGGATAGGAGCCGTGAGCCGCGCGATGAATTTATAACATCGGATGCGCAAAACATTTACATTGCTCGTGTTCTCTCGTGCTCCCTACCCTCTCCGTATAATCACAGGCCTTGTCTTCGCCTTCAACCATCATGAAGACGTCCACTCTCTTTTCTGCAGTTTCATTTGCTCTTGCCTTCTATGGTAGTGCTGTCCTTGCCCAGACTTCAGACAATGTCACGGCGACAATTGTTGCCAATGCTGATGCTGGTAAGCTGTTTCTATGTCTTTAGGCCTTTGAACGTTTTCAAACATCCTGTTTAAGACAACATTGACTTGACCGTGCTCCCTTTCTACGATGAGGCTATGGACGCCATCGTCAGTGTTTACGATAACTCAACCACGTCGACCGACACCTCTTCGCGCAAAAGAGGCCTCTTTGAACGCTTTGGCTTTGGCAAGCGTGCAGCTGCTAGCATTATCGATTGCCATAGTGAGTCCAAGTTAGCTCTACTTGTTCACCTGATAATAACTTTTTTGTGCAGCCCACATCGTTCCTTCGTGGTACCAGGCCTTGGTGCCCGTTACGGGTGGCAACCCCACCCCTAGCTGGGACATGTCCACTTATCTGTCTTTCATGGCCTCTGAAGGAATCGCACACTCCATCTTCTCCTTCTCTGCCCCTGCCGCAAACGTGTACCCAGGCTCTGAGGGTCTCACCATCGCACTTGCTCGTTTGATGAATGAGCAAGCCGCTGCCTACGTCCGTGCTAACCCTGGCCAGCTTTCTTTCTATGCCGTCGTTCCTCTTCCCTACACTGCCGCCGCCATCATTGAGGCAACCTATGCTCTCGATGTTCTCGGCGCTGCTGGCATCTTTTTGACCTCCAACTTCGAGGGAATGTACCTTGGCAATGCTCAATTCACACCTTTCTTCAATGCTATGAACAAACGCTCCGGCAAACAGATCCTCTACGTTCACCCTGGCACTCCCTACGTTACCGTTAACAACAAGCTTGTTGAGGCCAACCCCACCCCCTACCCCACTGGCAACATTGAATTCTTGTAAGTCCCTTCTTTTACAAATCAATCGAAAGGTCCGCTCAATGTCTTGTAGCTTCGAAACTGCTCGCACTCTTGAGGATCTTACTCTCACTCAGACCATCCACAACTTCACTAACATTGACTATATCATTCCTCATGGTATGAGTTTTTTTTTTATTGTGCAAGAGCAATACGACTTACCTTTGTCATAGTTGGCGGAGCCTTCCCTGCTACTATTGACCGCATCCTCAAGTCTGTTCCCGCAATCTACAACTCATCGCTTGCAATCTACCAGACTCGGTAAGATATTTTCCCGTAGATTCTGATAGATGTGATTTGAACGCCCTACTTTAGTTTCTGGTGGGACTCTGCCGGACCTACCTACTACCATCAAATTTCTGGTCTCTTGGCTTTCGGCATTCCTACCACTCAGCTTCTCTTCGGAACTGTGAGTTTTTTTACACGATGTTTGCCATACAGAGACTAACCTCAATTTCAGGATTTCCCTTACGCGCCATCCTACACTCAGGCAGCATCCCTCGCCGCTGTTCAAGCTTCAACTGCCATCAGCGCCTCAGATAAGACTCTCTTGTTCACGACCAACCCCAAGGCCCTCTTCGGATCAAAGATCACCTGTACGCCATCTCTTACATCTGAATTAGTAACTCGCAACTGACGGGTTCCCTCCTCCCAGCGTAAACTTGCCATGACTCACTTGTCTGCTTATTAGTTATATCTATCTAAGTAATAATCTGGGACTCTTTTTTTACTGCTGCTTGCATTGTTAAGGCTTCACGCACAAAGTACAATACAAATTTGTTTAAGCTACTTGTTTGCCGCCATCTACTTCAAACGACACTGCACGCTTCAGAACGACAGTGGCCTCCGTTACTACGCCCTCTGCTGTCTTCAAAACCTCCGCACCCTCCAACGATCCGTAGGCCGAAATCCGATGTCCTCCATTATGCTCATCAACACCCGAATGCACCCATTTAGCCGACGTGAAGAGATCCTTCACACTATCCGCACCATCTGCAACCTCAAATCTCTGTATAACCACGACAGCGACATCGCTGGGGAAGGTGGTGAAATCGATTGCAGGATGCACGAGTCCATTGAAGCCGAGATGTTTTGGGACGAGCACAGACATGACCTCTTGGTTCACTTGACTCTTCGTCGACTCCATGTGCTGATCGATACTCCCCCACCCGGAGATCAAGTAAACCGATCGTTCATTTGTCACTTCTGTGAAGAGGTAGACGGGTTGAGAGGAGAAGTTGATTTGGCTGCGGATGCCCTGCTCAAGAAGGCTGGCGATGGGCTCGGAATGAAGGGTATCGGGTTCAACGACGGAGAATGTTGCGATCTCGGTAACAGGCATGATTTACTGTGGCTATCGTGGTTGGGATAATATCAGATTGTCGCTTTTGAGACTTATTCGAGTGTTTTTATAAGCAAGTCCTCTTGCCGATGTCTGCCTGTCTCGTGGCTGTTGTCTGAAAGCCGCGGAGTAGAAAGGATTGTATTGATATCTGGGTACTCACCCTGATCTTTACCATCTCACGTTAAAGCATTATGATGAGAGGTCTGTCGTAGATTGTTCGCAGGTCAGCTGCCCTTTTAATTAGGGTAAGGGGAGAAACGAGGCACTTGGAAATTCGACCCGGAAAACTGATTGGGCGTCCCATCCTTTATGTGGTACCGCCTCGTGTATCTTGTTCTCGATAGAGCCAAAAATGAAGCATCACGATCGAAGAGCAAGTGTGGATTTATCCAGCATCGGGTGAACATGCGCCGAGATCACCAGTACTCGAGAATTTGAGGTATGATCAACATGATCAGTTTTCCTCGAGTCTAGGACGTCGACCCGATGCAGGTTTCGGAGCATAGGCCTCGTGCACAAGAACGACACAGATATTCGTCCAGTTGCAGTGATAAATAATTATCCCATTCGAGAAAGCAGGCATATGTTGGTCAAGTTTGATGGATTCAGAAAGGCAAATTGATGGCTAAGCGTATAATGGAGCACGTAAGTACGGACGGTACTTACTTACAGTGGACGCGGTTGATTGCCTTTCGGCCTAAAGATTATTGATGAAAATATCAAGAACATGTGCATTTCGAGAGGCGATATTCCGGCGCCACACATGGAGAAGAGCCAAGAACTCTGTCCCCTGCATAATGGTGGACCATTTGCTGATCACGGAGTTTGGACCAGGGTAAGGGACAAGACGCGGTGAGCGTACTCCGAGGGAGGCAATTTAGCGAGGTGATGCGCTGTAGGCCATATTATTCACAAAAGGTGGATGTGAAACTAAGCGAGGATCGGGCATAGTGTCAAGAGAATCGGCGTTCATTATGGTTTTGGTACAATATCATACACACAACGACTGTGGGTGACATGATAATCAGCACTGATTCCGGAAATGAATGAAAAGGACTTACAAAAACAAGGCAAAGAAAACGGAGGAGAAAACGACGGGAATATAACATATATCAAAGGATTGTACAACAATAGCGTGCATGGAGAGCGGTCCAAGAGTTGAAGTATCAGGTTTTGTCGTCATCAAGAATTATTTCAGTGATGCCGCGGCGATGGAAACGATTTCGACTGTCTTTCAACGACATCGTGGGACGAATCAGATGTTGGAGTCGATGCCATACTCCGAGTGTATTTTGGGTGGCGTGGTGGATTAGCTACTGGATCAGGCTGAGTCCATGTGAGTTAAATCAAAGAAAGAAGAACAAGGAGAGCGGGTTACCGCTGTAAGTTCACTATCATAACCACTGTCGCGCTTTTCTTTGCTGCTGCGAGGCCGCAAGTCCCGCTGAGTATTCATTTCCGGGTCGAGAGCTGAAAGTCGGCGAAGTCTTCGTTTCCTCCTAATCTGAAACCAAGTCGTGGCTCCGAGCACCAACACCACCAGGACTTTTTTTTTTTCTTTGAGTACGATAAGACAAATAAAAGGGGTGCAACACACCAAGCATTGTTATGAGCACAATTTCCCATTTCACTCCAAAACTTGCACTGGGACTGCTGGTTATTAGCACAAAGAAGACCACTGTATAAAGTAACGCACGCCTGATCAATATCGTCTGTGTTTGGGTCCATACTTGTGGGTTCAGTGGCCACGGGGGGGAAGAAGGGAAGTGAACAAAGCCGAATAAGACGAGAGGGAGTTATATATGGGTGATTCAAGGATCTTCCAAGAACTTTTGCATTAAGACATCACCGTTTGCCAAGCCCAGCCGAGAGAGTATGTGCTGTATAGTCGACGCAATGCCAAGTGCCAAGCCAAATGTGCCGTTGGAACTGAGGTGATCATGCCAGGTACTTCCTTCATCCATGAACACAAAAAAGACAACTGGAATTCTTCAGCTGCTCGTTCGTTGACGGATTTTATGGAAGTTTTACAAGATTTTGTGAGAAGATTGTAGCTGTAGAAAAAAACTTAGAGAGACGTTAACATTGTGGATCAATCATTGATGGTCTTGTCCTCGTCGGCTGACTCTTTCCGCGTCTTCCACATTCTGTCATGTCCACCATAGCAGCTACATTCGTTCAGCGAGGCAAGAAGGTATCTCTAATTTATCCACTTTTATCCATCATTCTCACCGTTTAGATTGTTGCTATTGGCAGAAACTATGCTGCTCATGCAAAGGAATTGAATAACCCAACTCCGAAGGAACCATTCTTTTTCCTCAAACCAACTACCAGCTATGTTGAATCAGGAGGACGCGTTGAAATACCGCGAGGAATCATTGCACACCATGAAGGTGATGGTCTGTTTGAATTTTTATCGGTTTGCTTACTTACTTTCTGCAGTGGAACTTGGACTTGTCATCGGTAAAGGTGGTCGTAATATCTCTGAAGCCAACGCCACTTCCCATGTCGCCGGCTACAGTACGCCTTTTTTATCCCTCTTTTATGCTTATGCTCAACATAATCAAGCCTTGGCTGTTGATATGACCGCACGTAATCTCCAAGATAAAGTCAAGAAAGCCGGTCTTCCTTGGTCCGCTGCAAAGGGCTTTGACACTTTTACCCCCATAGGGTATGTTGTGTGTTTCCTGGTTTTCTTTTCTTTCTTGGCTGAGCTTGATTGTGCTGCGGTCCACCTCATGTCTTTGGATAATCACAAACTAACTTTTCTTACTTGGCTAGATCCTTTATTCCCAAGACTTCCGTCGCGGACCCGCACGCTCTAAGACTCTCACTTAAGGTACGAGATTAATCCTTCGCTCCCTGCAAATGCCCCGCTCAACTTTGTGTCTAGATCAATGGCATATTAAAACAAGATGGGACGACGTCCGATATGATATTCCGTATTCCACGGCTGATCCAGCATATCTCGTCCATCATGACCCTCGAGGTAGTTTCCACCTTGCTTACAAGTTACGATACTCCATGCTTAACAATCCTACAGGAAGGCGACCTAATACTTACGGGCACTCCAGAGGGTGTCGGAGAAGTTGTACCAGGTGACAAAGTCGAATGTTTGTTGGCGGACGAGACCGGCAACGAACTTGCAACTCTCGATTTCACCGCGGCAGCAAGAGAGGGTGGGTACGAGTTCCAACCTTGAGGCGAATAGAACAAGTCCAACAGAGAACGAACGCTTGACGTTGTCGTTATGGATGTGGAGCAAAATGACAACATCACTTCGAGGATAATCGGCCGACTGTGTACAGAAAAACAGGCAGGTAGATCGCAAATATTAATACACACAAAGCCACCGTGCATCCATGCATCAACTAAATTGACATAAAGGGTGTCCATGCTTTCTAACAACATGTTTTGGCACATGAACAGAGTTACGATACCATCCCACCAAACCCAAATGCATCCATTCTTCCATCGGGTGGACTAACACTAAGCGCACGATCTTCTTCCGAATCGTCTGGATCACTGGCCAAAGTCCAGCTTCCCGTAGTTGGCGTCAGAGACCCTTCACCTTCATTTGAACCTAACTCAGCGCTTTGAAAGTCACCAAAGTCACCAAAAGATTCGTCGAAAGAATCATCGAACGAGGAAAAAGAGTATTCGCCACTGTGATTTGATACTGCGGCTGTATCAGAGAAAGGACCGAAGCCATCCTAAAGATTAACGTCAGCTCTGGGTGTCATGAATTTAAGGTGGACAATGAGACCGACGTACGTCAATATTTGGATTGAATGGGTCTTCAATCAATGCTTCCACAGCTGCGTTAGAGGGGGTAAATGCATCCTAGAATATGCCAAAACAATCGTGAGCAAGTTTGTAGATCGAAGTGGGCAAGAGAAGCAAAGATATTTGACGACGATCGACGACGAGAAGAAACTCTGAAACTCACGTCAAAGCCTGATGAACCGAAAGCAGACAAAGGTCGTCGTTCTGAAGGAGGCCGGGCTGATATGGGAGGGCCAGTGAGGCTGAAAGTAGACTGTGACAGCCAACCACCCTCCTCATCGTCATCCTCATCATCCGATGTATTGTCGTGACTGTCCTTTGTGTGCATCTCCTGCGCAAGATACCGCGCAAACTACAAGAGGAAAAAACATCACAATTTGTCAGATAGCGTCAGATGAAATACGCACATGAGGTGCTTCGTCTTCTTCTGAATCCTCCATCATTGTAGCTGGTCCAAAGTCGGCACTGCTCGCTCTCGCTGGTCTTGTACTCGTCGCACGCTTAAACTCTCCGCGGGGCTCAGAAAACTCAGTTGGTTTGGCAGGAGAGGATGCTGAAGCTGTATAGGCCATATCTGCATCACCCTCATCCACTTTCCACTTTCCAACACTCCTCGCCGTGCCAGGTGTTATTTGAGGCTTTCCACCACCTAATAATCGCGCGTCCTTTCGTTTTGTCTCGTTATATCGCCCAACAACGTAGTCGTCCCAGCCCGGTGAGGGCGCGTAGGTGATCAGAATGAGCCGTAGCTCGGGAGGGAAGTGCTCAAGAGCTGTAATCACATCGTCGGCCATGAATGTCAAGTGACCCATGTAACCGAGTCGTGTCCCATTGTTTTTCAATCTACCGAATGTGAATTAGCCTGGGAAGTAAAACGTAAAGTGGTACTGTGAACATACGCTTCAGCATCATTATGTTTTTGGCCATCCACTATACGTTCCATGATCCGCGCATCGCGAAAGAGCGAGATTGCGAGTTCACGGTTGTAACCTGTCTCAACTGGTGCATTCAAAACTTGGTGAACGACATCATACACTGCGACGTGCAAAAAGTTATTCCACGGGAATTCAAAGAAAAGATCCTATTCCGCAACTGTGTTAGTGTACAGAAATGATGTGGTCAAGCGAACAGACCAGAAGAGTAGAAAGAATGCCGAGATCTAGGAAGCGTTGCTTCAATCGCTCCCCAACAGGCAGGTAGTTGTCCGTAGTGTGAGAACCGTTGAGAATATACGATCTTCTTGAATTCCTCCGTGAGCTGCCCCTTGCATGTGGTGGGGTATTCGAAGTTGGGGCGGTCTCAGCGACCGGACTTTCTACATATGCATCTCCCTGGGTCGGGCTTGCCGATACAGGGGATTTGAATGAAATAGGGGATGAAGGAATGGTTAATGGTAACTCCGGGATAGAGGAGTCGGTCGTCAATCTAGTTAGGTTGTGGGGAGGGTCGTCATACATAGCAATTTCCTCCATTGCCTCGTCGTCCGAGCTTCCGGGTTCATCGCTCATAGACTCATCAGAGTCCAAGGTCATAGAATCGTGTGCACTAGATATTGGAAGTGATGGCTCCAAGTCGTCATTGCTATCGTCCAGTCTATCAATGGAGTTGTTCGCAGAGAGGATTTGTGCCAAATCCTCCAAACCGCCAAGTCCGCCGTTGAGTCGCCCTTGTGAATCGTACAACCGGGCCATCTCTGCTGGGCGGTTGAGTAATGACATACTTGAACAATGAATAAGCTCCGCAAAAAGCTCTGTTATTCGCAGACGTTCTTGGGTCAGAGGATTGATGGCACCAACCGTCGTCACCAAAGGGCCACGCTAAAGACCATGTTCAGGACAGACCGGTAAACCTAAGCTGATCCTAGAGCTTACCGTTGAGCGGGGATATCGCAGGTAGTGTTGAAGACGATCCATTATTCGTATCATAATCTCCAACATTGGACCTAGATGTACGACGCCCATACGTTCAACCATTTCGCTCATGACCTGTTCCATTGCTCCGCGCCGATCTACATTAGCATCTGGTTGGACATGCATGAGCCGATTGCGCAAAGTATGAAACAAGTAGGGCTCGAAAAAATCAGAGTTGTTCTTTCGTATGAGTTCAGTCACCATGGAAATCCCATTCACCACGGAGGAGGTTTTAGAATTGAAATTCGGAAGATTTTGCGAGCGTGGGTCGTCTTCGTCTTCTTCCTCATCAGTCGAGGCAGAGGCTTCAAATTCGAGAAGCGAATATGAGGCAAGTCTCTCCATATTCTCGTCCATTGCGAGCTCCCGTGCAAAACGATTGGATGCCACACCATTGTTTAGCCCATCGCTGAAGCCTGCGGCACCAGGTGAAGGTGTGGCCATGGAAATGATACCCTTGATGAGGTCTGCAACAACAGCGTGAACATCGCTACTGTGGGCAGGGGAGAGAAGCTCAATCAGGCGGCCCGTGAGATTTTCGGACGATAACCACTGGAAGTCCGCATATGAAGACGTCTATCTCAAATGAGAATGACTGCTAGACGTACTTCAAGGACCCCTGCACCACTCGGCTGTTCGTCGAGCTGAATTATTCTGACGATAAGGTCGACGAGGGATGGTATTTCAATGTGAACGAGGAGACGTTCGACCACGCGCGGTTGAGACCGAATGAAGGCGAACATCTGAGCACGCGAAGCTCTGTATTCACGCGAAGCGAGGAATAGGAGAAGCATTCACCTCTGCTGGCTTTTTGCTCAGAAAAACACCATTAATTTTGGAAAAATGGGAGGCCATGACCATATGTGTCTTCATGTCTTCCGCTGTTCTGTCCAGGATGGTCTCCCAGAAAGGTGCGAGTAATTGCTGTTGTTCATTGATGCAGGTCTCGACAATAGACCAGATCTCGCTGCACAAGACTTCGGTGGCGACATATGGATATCTACAGTAGTCAGTAAGAAGCCATAGGATAATGAGCATTGGCGCACTTGAAACGACCTTTTTCGTCTCCTTCGATCTGCCCCGTCACATATCCGAGCAGCTTCTGTAACACGTCCACACGTTGAAAGTAATCAATAAGCCTTGTGTTTTGTGACTTGCATTCTTGTAGAAGATCGTCCTCGTCGAGAATTGCTTCTAGCTGAACGTCCTCCTTATCCAGAAGGCTGTCGATGGCCGATGCATTCTGGAAGCCAAATCTGTCGCGAAAATACCGCAGATGTCAGCAGGCCTAACTTGCAGAGGCTGGCAAATGATTACCTCCAGAACATAAAGAGTAGTGCCGGGATTTATGGCCTAGAAATGGCAACGGAGTCTGAGAGCAAGAGGATAAGATATTTGTAGTGGTCTATCAAGTTTACTAACATCACGGTAATCTCCAATTTTGGTCACTTTTGATCTCAACCCGATCATCTTTTCCTTTCACCTTGCACACTGCTCGTTTCATCTTATATTTTGAAAACGTGTCTACAGTACTTCACGTACAAAGCCCAATGTTCCCAACGATGAGGTGATGAGATCCAATATCCTTTGACTCTCCCTCTTTTGTATAGTTAGCAGTCGTTCTAGATTTTCCTGCAGCTCCTCGTTCTCCACTATCGCATCACTGTGGATGTTCAAGAAGACGTTTTGCATCGCTTGAACAGCCTCAAAATCTCTGTGGCTGATAAGACGTTGGGTCAGTGCATTGATAAAGGTGTTGAACCCCTCTAATGTGACAAGCGACCGTATTTCGAGGTCAAGGGCCGCTGGTGATAACGTCTTTGCGAACGAGAAGAACGTTTCGTCTGCAAAGGAATATCATTAGCCATATTCACAATTCACCATAACTCTAGCTTACAGTTTCCATCGCGCGCATCGACCATCAAGTTTTTATAGAATGTACTTTCCAATGAGCCGGCGACCTTCTCCATCCTTCGTGTAGGTTTTTTCTGCTCAACATCTTTGGGCTCAGCCGGTGTAAACCGCATTTCAACACCTGGAAGGGTAGGGAGGAAGAAAGGTGCTTTTTCGGGAGCCTTGGGTGGCTCTTTTGGTTTGTTCCGTTGCTGTATCACTTCCAGGTTAAGGAGGGTCTGCCAGCGTGCGCGGGGAAGTAGGGTTAAAGTGACCAGTTCTCCCTCCAATTGTGGTGGAGTAGAGAAGACATCTGATGGCGCATCTTGAACCTTCAGGGCGCTCAGGGCATCTAGAGCTACGTTTCAAGATAATAGTTTGAGTACGTGGTGACCACTAAGGGTCAATCGACATACCTTCATCTTCAGCAACGCCTTGCATCGAAGGAAGATTGACATTGGACAAATCTTCGTCTGTCACAGTTTGGAATGAGACTTCGTCGTATTGTGCACGGTTTGCCCTATGTGTTCGCGTCAAATGAATACTGTAGATGGACAATTGGGTACTGAAGTTGACATACCATAGGAAGATTCCAACACTATCAACATGCGCTGTCGCCAGGAAGTCGTTTGTGGGAGAGAAGGAGATACTGGTGGCGACACTTGGCGTCCTAAACGCATCGATAAGGCGACCAGTGGGAATATCGAAAGTTCTAATGATAGAATCGAGAGACGTCGTCACAAGCCATCGCGAATCAGGCGAAAAGGTCTACAACTGAGTTAGCAGCGGTAGAAGAATAGAAAAAGATTACTCACAATATCCAATATTCTACCCCTAAATCCACCGAGTTCCCTGACGATTCGCCTTGTCTCGATATCAATGATGCGAACTATCATATCGTCACTTACAACCGCCAGCAAACCATTATCGCTGTGCAGTGATATTGATGTGGCTGCAGAGGGCAGGACGATCGTGTGCTCGAGTTTCGCCGTCTGGAAGTCAAAGAACTAAGGGGGTCGGAATTGTGAGAGAGACTTCAAGATATCGAACAAAATGAACCTACGTTGACGGTGCCGTCAAGAGTACTTGCGATGACGACACGATTCAAGGCGTCTGTGGCAAGACCTGTGATGCATCGTTGCTTTTTCTTTGCTCCAAATGTTCGCTGTTGAACTTCAGGAGGGCATATACCGACAACATCTACAGCAGGGGATTGAACCATGGCAGTGATTGCAGAGCCAGAATCGATAGCCGTTCGATTCCCGGGAGGTGTGGATTGGAGACGGTGTAATGGAAATTTGTGGATGCACGTTCTTGCCTGCTATTAGGACACAGTGGGAAGCAACAGTTAGATGAGACACTCACTGGCTGTGGATATTCCATAATTGGATATTTCCTTGACTGCTCGCAACGAGAATTTTGTTGAGATAGGTTGCAGGATGGAGGATAGACGTCGCAGTAAAACCGGCTTCAAATTCGAGAGTCGCATTCAGGCCTACAACGAGACAAAGATGAGAAGGGTTTAAACAAAGAATGGGCGAAAGGCCATAGCTTACCTCCCTCTTTCGTATCCCAGATTAACATACGGCCTCCATCTTCTGTCAAGGCAAGAATTTGGGTTCCAAAGATAGTGATGTACGAAATGGCTGCTCCAAGCGGATTTACCACTCGGAGGACCTGGTCCATATGAGGGTCATAAACTGTGAGATAGTCCAAGGACGCACTTCTTTTCCTCTGATGTATTTCAGAACATTGGGGCCTGCAGCGGCCCAGACTGCATCCCCATCCATTGCGAGGCTCGAAATTTGATCCAAAGCATCAGGCCCTGAAGTTTCCTTGAGTGATCATATTTTTTAGAGAACAACTGAGGGCTCACCAACAAACAGTAGGGTCATCTTGCCTCCTTCCCAAAGAGCCCATGATCGTCCCAAACAAGTCAAGATGTGTAGTCGTGGGGCCTCCGTAGACCCTTTGAATGATCTGCTTTGCAGAACAAATGGAACATAGTTCGTTATAAGGCCCAAGGCTCGAAATGGAAGGAACAATCGGGGTGCTTTTGGTTGGGATCGTTGTACTGTAGTCAAGTCCTGGCGTTGGCGTTTTCGAGGTGGAAGGTCAACAGAGACGTCGTCGCCATCCATAGAGGGCATATTTCGTCCGGCTTATACTTGCCAAGACGATCCTTAGCTTAGCTTGGATCCGTAGGTTGCACTCGGCAATGAGAAGGTGAAGACGCAAAAACTTGGAAATTTGGCGCACGTGACTTTGTCGCCTATAAATAGAAGTGGGTATTGATGCATTGATGGCAGTTCCCACACTTACATCATTCATCAAATTATTGAGAGACAATTCCGAAAACGCGCTCTTCATTTTCCACCATGACTTACGACTTGCTCTCCCTCATTTTTTGCTGCTGTGGCTTTAGCAACGAAGAGAATCATGACCGATCCGATGAACCAGTAAACGAAACAACACACCTCATACCGGAGAATATAGGACCTATGTAGTACGCGTTTTGTTTTGTCTTTTTTGCGTCAGCGAGGTTCACTTTTTTTGCCCAGTTCTGACCCAGCCATGATGGATAACTACAGAATGCAACAGAAGTTTGACGAAATTGTCCGAGCCAAAGAAAGGTGAATCTTGAACGCTTGTGCGGTCACCGTAGGTCATGGTTCTGATATATAAGATACCAGGAAAATGGTGAACGTTGGGTCACAAATACCTTTTAATCTTCACAATCAGGTTCTACCTCCAAAAATGAACCATTCCCTGTCAAGAAATGCGTCTCAGTGCTCCGATTATTTTGACTCTGCCGATGAATACCACAGACCAGTGTATCGTCAACAACAAGCATATCCTCCTGCCCCCTATCCCCGTTTCACCACTTCAGCGTCTCCAAGCCCATACGGGGGCCGCTCACGCTCACGCTCTCGGTCACCGTCCATTGAACGTCAGCCGTCGACACCTATACTGAATGTCAGGCTCGTAGGGGTGGACGACCGACGAGGACGGACTGCGAGCCGTTATCATCCAGAAGCAAGCTCCTCGAAGGCATCAGATATGACGCCCACGAGTTCAACTTTCCAGAATGTCTCCGAAAATCCGACGTCATCAAATGTAAGCGTTTTCGATTTTTTTTTCTTTGATCAACATTATCTGACATGCCTCAAGGCATCAACAGTAAATTTTAAATTGGACGACGTTGGGTCCATTTCTGTGAGCTGGGGTGACTGATTCCATGCCTGTTAGCTGTCCAGCTTCAAGACACGCAACTGCCCAAAATATGTCTGGTCTTCTCATCCTGCGTCATCGGAGCCTATTCGATAAACACCGTGCTTCATGTCGTTGGCGCGCGTGATACGATGTTATATCTGCAGGATCTCCTCTCGTCGATGACTATAAGAGGGGTGTAGAAGGACTAGAACCTGGCATGCACTGTATGCTTACATTGCCAACTGACCGCGTCATGCGGCACAGTGCGGCACCAACGTGCGGCGTCTTTTTAGATCATTTGGCTGCGTTATCTGATATCCTTTTGATATACATCAAGGTCCCAATCTTTTGTCTTTGTCACATCTCTGCATTTGGAAAACAGGGTTGTTCCTCTGGTGAAATGTCGACTCATTTCCAACGGATATTTCGGAAATTCCCCTCCCTTTATTACCAGGGCATTAGGATCCCCCTCCACAATCCAGATCCCCCATGTCCTCTTCGACTCCTAACAGTGAACCTGGTCATGTTCAACCAGGTTCACAGCAGACACCTGGCGCTTCTTGGAGGGACAAAGAGGAACAAAAAATTCCCAAAAATCGCTTGATCCTCGTACGTTCCACAGTACAACCTGCCTCCTCATTTTTTTCTAAACCTTGAATCATATCAGGTATTTCCCGGTTTAATGCTAACTGTGTTCTTGGCTGCCTTGGACCAGGTTTTTCACACCCTGTCTCTGCGTTGAGTTGTGCCTTATTATTCTTTGCTCGTAGACCATCGTTGCTACAGCCCTTCCTACGATCGTAAGTAAACTTGGAGGAGGGAATAACTACAGTTGGGTCGGAAGGTACGAGATAGATCGCCTCCTTCTTGGTCCCTGCTAAAGCTTTGACCAGCGCGTATCTCCTCGCAGCAGCTGGGTAAAACGCCTCACCTTTTGTCTGTGGTCCCATACTCATTTACGTCCTACGTCAATTAGGCTCGCCCCGCTATATGGCAAGCTTTCGGATCTTATAGGAAGAAAACCAATCCTCTACGCAACCATAGTCATTTTTCTGGTATTTTATTATACCTCTTTTATTTGGTATTATGCATGCTCACATTGGCTAGATTGGCTCTGCCTTGTGTGGGGCAGCGCAAAATATGGTGAGTTAGACTCCAAATTCATTTGTATACGACATCTCACTCCAGCTAGACGTGGCTCATCGTTGCTCGCGCCGTGCAGGGCATAGGAGGAGGGGGTATTCTACAATTGGTTCGTTCAACGATGATGACTTTCTATGACATAAAGCTATAACCTTTCTTAAGATCATGATAACCATGAGCGATATCGTCCCTTTAGAAGAGTAAGCCTTCACTTGTCTGGCCGAAAAAAAAACTAATGAGGTCTCCACAGTCGTGGAAAGTTTGGTGGTTTAATTGGTGCAACATGGGGTATTGCCAGGTTAGTACCCTACTCTCATACTTTCCTGGGATAATAGACTCATTTTGACAGTATCGTTGGTCCACTTCTTGGTGGAGTGAGTCCTTTACACCGTCATATCCCTGTTCATCTCAAGTATCATTATTCTAGGTGTTCACTGATCATGTTTCGTGGAGATGGCAAGTCCTTTCCCTGTCATTAACACGTATATGCTTACCTTTGGAAATAAAGGTGTTTCTTTATCAACCTGTGCGTCGCTTGCCGCGAACATAAGCTAAAATTCTTAACGATCTCGTTCATAGACCGACAGGCGGCGTCGCTGCATGTCTCCTTTTCTTCTTCTTGAACCTTAATCCACATCAAGGGAGGACATTCAAAGAACATATGGAGCAGTTCGACTTTTTGGGGCTTTTCTTGTTCATTGGAGGGATTGTCTGTTTACTCCTTGGATTTAATTTCAGCGAAACAAGTTGTACGTCAGCCTTCAAGATTGTCACAAGGATAAAATCCTAACATACTCTCAATAACAGGGGATTCAGCTCGAACTATCGCTCTCTTGGTCGTTGGTGTTGTCATGCTGATCGCTGGTGGAGTCAATGAATTCTTAACGAAGCGATCTCCAATTGTCCCTCCTCGGTTGTTCCAGGTACGCGGTTTGGAGCTGTTCGTTCTTTTCCGGTGTGCTAATAATCCCTGATAATCCACAGACAAGAACGACGACTCTCATTTTAATTTCGACTTTATTCCACGCTATTGCTTTCTTCTCAGGTTTGTTATAAAAAGTTCACCTTCCGTAATTGTTCCCTAATCCACCTTGTTCATCCAGCGTCATATTATCTCCCAGTTTATTACCAGATCTTTGGGGCATCTGCTACAAGAGCAGGAATAGAGTGAGCCATTGAAGATTATCACAAAGAGCGGTGTACTCAATTCTAGCTCCTAGGATGCTTTCTTTCTCGCTCTTGGGTGCCTTTGCTTCAATAGTGTCTGGGCTTGTCGTCACTCGCACTGGCCAATATCGCCCGGTTTTGTGGTTCGCATACGCCGTCTGTACACTTGGATTTGGTATCATGAGCATGCTCAAGGGTTCCTCCTCCCAGTATGTCTGGTAACTTGCCACTTTAGATAGTCGCGTTATTGATCCTTCCCCAGAGCTCTAAAAGAAGTCTTTCCTTTAATCACAGGAATAGGCATCGGCTGCCTCTTTCAGGTATCTAGGCATTCAGAATTGACATTCTTGACCACCCTTCTAACTTATGCATAAGCCACCTTTGATTGGACTGCAGGCTGCCATGCCCACTAAGGACATGGCTACGAGTACTGCAGCCTTTGGTTTTATCAGGTATGTGCCCCCGCTGTTATCCAGCACCTTCTTGAATTCTCAAACCATTTCAGAACCATTGGTGGGACTGTTGGTATCTCAATAGGACAAGCAATCTTTTCAAGTGTATGTCGTCGTGGCAGCTCCACCTTCTCTTGATTGACTCTCGAGACTCTTAGACCCTTAGGAAGAAGATTTCTAAAATCGCTAATATTACCATTAATACCTCATCTGGCGGGCTTAGTCAAAGTATTCGCTCGCTCAAAGATATACCGGTGAGTTCCCTGTTCTAATATACCAATCGAGAGGTCTGCTGGGTATCTGACGTCCTGTTCAGGATCCTGTGACGCGCCTCGCAGTCATAGACGCCTATGCACGTTCAATCAGCACCATTTGGATCGTAATGACGCCACTTATGGGCGTCAGCTTCATATTGGGTCTGTGGTCCAACATTGATTCATTGTCTCGCATTATTGACCTCGGCTACAGTGCTGTTTATCAGATCCTACACTTTAAAGCGTACAGTGGTGCGTCAAGATAAAAAGAAGGAGTCTGCGGAGACAGATCTCGAGAAAGCTGAAGAACACGAGAGTAATGAAACATCAAACGCCCCAGTTGATACTGAGAAAGAAGAAGTGGAAGAAAAATAATCGGACATGAGGGACTTTACGCCTCACATTCAAATTCTGCATGACCCTTCCCTTATCGTAGAGCATTCATAGTTTGTATAATTATTCCCTCCACTCATCTAAACCAGTTTTGATTGTGACATATTACGTAACTTAATGGAATAAAATTCTGTCCCTTGTTCTTTTCCACTTCGACTATGTACTGGGTACCCTTCGCCCCATGAATCCTATATCGGGAACGCAAATACATTGTTAGTTTCGAGGTATCCTCTTTCGTCTTTGTGATGACCTTATTTTCTATCATGAAGAACGCAAGACTTTGGTATCATTCCCGCATGCCCTTGTACTGATTCCGATGCCTTGTATTTCGCTGACCATCACGCAAAGAAGCATCTGAACGACCAGAATGCATCTCTAGGCAACTGTTGACGTTCTCCCTCTTGACGACCTTGTATTTTTTGGATTTTAAACGCGAGTTATGGGATACTGTGAACTTTGTCCTCGTCCTGTACGCGTCCCAAGGACAGGATCTGTACCTCTTCCTCCGGCTATCTGGCTCAACGATGCAAGGCGACCGTCACCACTCTCGATCATCCTCCAACTCTCGTTTCAAGCCCGTTGTAAGCAGTCACAGTCCAGGCAATCATCAGTTTCGATACAGACACATCGAGTGGAACGCCAACTGTACTCCGATCCACCAACAGAGACTGGATCAAGTTCATTATTATGATGCTCGTATGAAGAACTTTAAAAGTCCACCCAGGCTGCGCAAGGAACAAGCTGAAGCCTGGGAGAGAATGGAAAAGCTCCCAATTACAAAACGAGCATTCATATCGCGTCATCGGCCTACAGTACCTCCAGGGTAAGATTTCTTTTCATTCCCTGTTCATGGCTGATGGTTCTTCTTAGTTATGTTCACGTTCGTTTTTTTCCAGACCTGAACGATCTGCGTCGAAAATTTTGGTGGCCCACTCGAGAAGCTGTTTTCCCATTGGAGCAAGACGGAGGGTTCGACCTCAAGCATATCAAGAAGCTCTGGCGTCTGGACGTTTGTACTGTATGTTCCAGATCCTTCCCTGTCATCTGAAGGCTCTTTTAGTCACCTTCTTGTGTAGCCCGTTTCTCCGATCCGTTGGACGCCCGTTGCACCCACGACGCCTGACCATTTGTCGCCAATGGCAGTTATGATCCTACTCGAGATATATGGTTGCATCTCGTTTGTTGGTACGTATAACCTGCTCTCGATCTAGTGAACCTTCTAACGACAAGAACAGGGACTGAGATTCCTTGGAAGGAACCTGACTTCGAGGATAAACTCAAATCGTGCACCGATACTGCTGTAAGCGGCTTCCGAGCCAGTCAAGTATGGCTCTCGAAGTCGATGCAGGATACCTTCCTGGACCGGTCTTTCAAGGAAGCTCAAGCCGAAGTCCACTATCTTGGATTACGGTTCAAATGGTGGATGAATTCATTTTCGACTCTCCAGAAGGCTCTGTTCATTTTTATGATCTTTCTTTTGCTTGGCATCTTGATTTTTGCAAATAGGTTCCTCTCATTGCCTATGGACACCTCTCTTGTTATGCACCGCGGCAAGAATAATGCCCCTACATTTGTACGCTACAGGGTAACTCACCATCTGGATTTAGGACGAGCACACAGTTTAGAAAGTACCTGAAAGAGGTATTTCTCGCCCCAGGAGTTTCCGACCAGGACCTCGATGGGATACTTTTGCACTATCCCGAAGATCCGGTTCAAGGTTCTCCTTTTGGCACCCTCTTTCTTAATACTGTGACCCCGCAGTATAAGAGAATCGCTGCTTTTATGGGAGATGGTGTTTTTCAAGCGCCTCGACGGTTCTTTCTCAATCATCGCTCGGATAAACAAGATACTTGGGCCTTTTGTGAATATCTTTTACTTGCCATTTTTTCGTCTAAGCTGACTTTTTTCGACCAGTAAACAAAGAAAGGAAAGCGCTACCCATCCTCGGGACGGTCTGTATATTTCCCAATTAGATGTTCGTTTTCTCGGTTTAACTTCAAAACTTCTAGGCCCATGCAACTGACTTACTGGACATTTATGCGCTGGGCCCAATGACACCCTACCTCATTCGCTTCGCTTCAACTCTCGACCCAAACCCAACCTCAAGCCTTCAGTGGCCGAAATACGACCTCAAGACACGCAAGCTTTTGACGTTCAACGAGGGTGGACCAGAAACCATAACCGTGGATGACTATAGATCAGAGGCTATGGATTTTCTGACAAAGGTCACGATGAGCCATCCACTATGAGGGTTAGAGGACGTTTGTTTGTAGATGTCTCTTTTTTTCTGAATCTTCAGAACAATCTATCAATATTGTCTGGTTCTCGGAGACAGATTATCCCAGGTCAAGAAGTCCAAAGTGGAAATGTTGTACTAACCAGCCAACAAACAGCGAGCCAGGGTAAAAAAAAGGCTTTGCCGAGTCGAGACGCTACCTGAGTCCTGACAGTGACAATTCAACATCGAATAGACATAAGCAGTATATGGAGCAGCATCTCTTCATGAGGTGTAATCTGTGGATGGCCGTAAATATATGAATTTCCAAAGAATAGTTATCATTGAATTCGAAGGAAAGTTGACGACATTCGCACAGCCAACTTGGTTGCTCTTGAGTTGCTTCAAGTGGTCACGCAGATGTCACAGCATCAAGTCACGCCGGACCACGTCTCTCGCTCAGCTTGACGCTTTTACCAACCCCCACCCGTTTACACTTTAATACTCTTTTATTCCCCTCCGGAACACATTTTTTGTGTCAGGCATAATCATGTTCCTTCTTGACTGGTTCTGGGATGTTCTTTCACAACTTGGTGTGTCCATTTGCCCGCGAGCCGTTCCTGGTGCTAACGAAGGAGTTCGAAAATAGGTTTGTTGCACAAGAACGCAAAAATTCTCTTCCTTGGTCTCGATAATGCAGGGAAAACGGTGCGTCTGTGGCGTGACTACTCATGAAAGTAACTTGGGACTGATATAGCTGGCAGACGTTGCTGCACATGCTGAAGAACGACAGGCTTGCTACTTTGCAGCCTACCCTTCACCCAAGTAAGAAGCTCTTGTCTGTGACTTTGAATATGTAACTTATATGTCTTTCAAGCTGCTGAGGAGCTTGCCATTGGAAATGTGAAGTTCACCACCTATGACCTTGGCGGTCACGTTCAGGGTATTTGCCGTTCACACCCAGCCCAAAATGGACGCTAAACATATTCTAGCCCGTCGCCTCTGGAGAGACTATTTCCCCGAGGTTGACGGTATCGTTTTCCTCGTGGATAGCGCCGACTTTGAGCGCTTCCCTGAATCGAAAGTCGAGCTTGATGCTCTTCTCTCGATTGAGCAACTCAACAAAGTCCCTTTCCTCATTCTTGGAAACAAGATTGATGCCCCCGGTGCTGTCAGCGAAGACGAACTGAGGCATCACCTTGGTCTTTATCAGACCACTGGCAAGGTATGCGTCCATGCTTCGTTTCCGTTGTGCCCTGGTGTAACCAATTTATACTTCTAAAGGGCAAGGTTCCTCTCAATGATATCCGTCCGATTGAGATCTTCATGTGCTCGGTTGTGCAGAGGCAAGGGTACGGAGAGGGTGAGTTTTTATACTTTCGAGATTGTACTTCTTGTTGATGTGAGCCTCTAAGGATTCCGTTGGATCTCGCAATACGTAAGTGCTCCCCCCCCCCCCCCCGTCTCCCAACCTGGAACTTACGACCTTGATTTTTTGACAGATTTAAATCAACCAGCGGTGTTGTGGATACCATCGAAATGGCGGTTACTTTCAGTATCTCCCATGGTGATTCTGCTAGCGATGTCCCTCTTGCGAGTTGTGTACCGTTATTCTATGCATTATTTTACCCCCACTAGAATTGCTTTTTAACGAGGATTGTAACCATTACGTGCCTTGAAAGATTTTCTTCAATTCGACTCCCGTGAAGACACTATCCCGTGAGTACAGCTACGTTTTTCATGCCTCTTCAGTGGTATTGCCGGCACTCTTAGCTTTTGGATCAGCGACAGGCAACAGTGCGAATTAAACTGAGATCTCTGGACGAACCTTGCAAAAATGACCATCGTTCATGCTCATCTGGCATGCTTTGACCGTGGTGTGAGTCCCGGCTAGGATGCACCGAATCTGACAGCCTCATGGGAGCGAGGGCTTCCTTTCAGCTGAGGTGCGGAGTGGCTGTTTGGTGGCCAAATATCGAATTCCAAGAATAGGGAGTAAGCGCCCGTGAGGTCACAAGAAACTTGGGAAGTTATCGGAATTTCTCTTATCTGTGTTTGTGGCTGCATTAAAGACTCCACAAACCTGTAGGCGCGTTAGGAACGATGAAAATTGTCCTTTTATAGACCATGACGGCCCTCACAATGCAACGTTGCATACACGTCCGTAGTTCCCGACGAGATCTGAGACAGCGCGCAGCTGACACCCGCACTCCACGTTGCCCTCCACTTTTAGCCACGTCCCCACGCCACGTTTCTAATCCTTTTATATGGTTTCTCATATTCTTTCAAGTGAAATCGCCAACATGGATTCCGTCGTGGATCTATGGGGCTCCCTCGTCGATTGGGTTTGGAATGCTCTTGCAGATCTTGGTACGTGCGAAATTCAGACAATGTTTTCTTCAAAGTATTGTCTGAACTAAAAGCAGGTTTATTGCATAAGAACGCGAAGATCCTCTTCCTTGGACTTGATAATGCAGGAAAGACAGTACGTTAGAAGCTTGGTTCTACCAAATTCGAAGTTGCAGCTGTACTCATGTTCCAGACATTATTGCACATGCTTAAAGTGTCAAAACTTGCTATGCCTTCGCCAACCTTGCACCCAAGTACCATCTCTCATTGCCTCTCTAGTTATGAGGGCTGAAAACAAGTCTCTACAGCATCGGACGAGCTCGACATAGGCAGAGTACGTTTCAGAGCACATGATCTTGGTGGGCACACACAAGGTGCTAGCACTGCTTTACTACATTTCTTCTGTGTCGCTCATTCGCATGTTCTCCTACTTAAGCTCGTCGACTTTGGAAGAACTATTTTCCTGAGGTCAACGGTATCGTTTTCCTGATAGACGCCGCAGACCCCGTGCGCTTCGCCGAAGCCAAAATGGAGCTTGATGGTCTTCTCTCAGACGAAGGATTAGAACATGTACCCTTCTTAATTCTAGGTAACAAGATTGACGCACTTAACGCTGTGAGCGAGGAGGAGCTAAGGTTTCAGATGGGACTTTATGAGACTACGGGAAAGGTGCGTATCGTGAATCGTTGGTGTAAGCAGGATATCGAAGCTGAATCTGGATGTGGATGTACAGAACGAAACAAAACTACTTCAATCCATGAATATTCGCCCCATTGAGGTATTCATGATTCAATTGGAAAGCAACTTTGTATCGATAACCTCCTTCGTAAGCCCTTCAGGTCCGTCCCGAATTTCGATGATCTTGCTGACATCGGCCTAGCATTCCATATAAGAATTGATGTGGGCTATCAACAGCGATGACTTACCGTCGTTTGGAAGTTGAGTAAAGCGCTTGCATGGAGGGTGAGCAAGCTTATTTCACTGGTGCTCGGTGCCCAGTTGATGAGAACTAGAGGAAATGATTTGCGTCCGTCCTTATGGCTCAGCTCATAGGACAACACCACATAGCGAGGGGAGTTTTCCGGCAGCTCTGCGGTACACCTGAGAACACTCTATGCAAGTAGAGCACTTAACACTCACCCTCTGCCAACTCCTCGATGCTGATCTCGTCAAATTGCTCTACCTCCTCTAGAACGAGCTTGGATTTGTTTATCTTGATGATCAAGGCTGCGCTACCAGAGCTCCTACGTGCGAACCTGAATTTGCGAAGAGAGTCCTTGATAGACTGGGGTATGTCAACTGTTGCAGTTCCCGACTTTGAACAGGTCAATGAGCAGCAGATGGACAAGCAGACAAGGACCAACCATGGTACGTGGTTGAGTTCCTGAAGTTGCTGCAGCACCCCAAAATGGAAATTATGTCACATCTGATAAGATAAACGGTAAATCTATATGACAGAGCAGAAATCTCAGATGCTAATGGTGATGACGGCAACATTAGTGCACATGCCTGGCCTAATCGCGTACCTATATAGCTCGTGGGGTTTGACCCAGACTCACCACAATGTCCGTCAGACGTTCCCCCTCTAGGGACCCCTATGCTCCCAACCCGGAGAGCCTCATTCTACCTGACGGTCCTGTGCGCGAGGAGACTGTGGAACTGCTTGAGGAGCTCGTTTTGCCCACGCCTGAGCAAGAGGGGGACGTAGACGTGGATGCTGATTATCATCTTCGTAGGGAACATCATAAAACTCTTCCTTGGTACAAGACACCCTCGCCATTCTGGTACTTGATTTGTTATTTCCCTCGACAACAAGGCTTCATGTTGCGATATATTTCAGGTTACTGGTTATAGTGCCACTTAGTGCGGTAGCGATGTCCGCTACAATTGCGCCAAGAATCGAGATTTATACGCTTATTGTCTGCAGCGTACTCAAACCAGACATATTCCACCGCTCAAATCCGATCACCTTCCCTGCCTTACCTCCCACAATATCCAACATAATACTTGCCAGCTCCACAAATTTTGTAGAAGGAGCCACTTGTGCTTCTGATCCCTCTGTCCAAGCTGCAGTCGCAAAATTAGCTGCTGGTGAGCCAATCGATTCTCGTCTTCTTCTTTTTTGACATGACATCACAGTGTACACAACATCTTTGGGCATTTTGAGCTGTATCACTGGTGGCTGGTGGGGTTCCGTGCGTTCACGTCTAATATATCATTATCAGCTACTCCTAACATCTCTCGTTTAGTATTCAGATCGTCATGGGCGAACGCGTCTTTTGGCTTTGTCTGTAATCGGCCTTCTCTACGCAGATTTTAACTTCATTTTTATCGCTCGCAACTTCCAACGACTTCCGGGAGGATATTGGTTACTTATTATAGGGCCAATTGTCGAAGGTCTATTGGGAGGCAAGTGCATCGTGTTGAGTTACTAGAATGATAAATTGACTTCTTCGTCAGGTGTCACTGCAACTACTGCCGCAATGACTGCCTACGCGGCCGATACCACAACAGAAAGTGCACGGTACGTAAATATCTTCATATTGACATTCTTCATGTTCCCACAACGTGGACTAACATGAATTCGCAATGATTAGATCACGGACACTATCGCTTGCTTTGGGACTTCTGTTCACGGGCATGGCGGTTGGGCCTTCCCTCGGCGCACTCTGCATTCACATCACTGGAACACCCATCACTGTCTTCTATGCCTCCTTCGGAATACACCTCGTCTACGCCTTCATCGTCTGTTTGCTCTTGCCGGAGTCACTGTTAAAATCACAGATGGAACGATCACGAGTTGCTTATGAGGCGGAACTCCAGAACGCCTCGCAAACAGCGTCAGAGGGTACACTCGTAATGATCAAGCGTATATTCTCGTTTTTATCCCCCCTCAGTGTTTTCTTCCCGGAAATACACCAACCAGGTCCTGGAGATAATCCTCTCAAGAGGAAGAAAAGGGACTGGAGCTTGACCATGTTGGTAGGCTCGTATGGGTTTGCGATTTCAATTATGGTCTGCGATTTTGCTTTTGCGGGTCGAATTGTTGGATTTAACATTGTCGCTAGGGTTCGTATACATACAAATTCCAATATGCTGCAGCCACGTTTGGGTGGTCATCAGAGACGGTTTGTCTCCACCTCTAGCTCATTCCTCCGAATCTAAGGCGGAACCCTTTAGATGGGTTA
>JABAJW010009004.1:0-32223 GCA_018855395.1 Arthromyces matolae | reverse complement strand
CCGTATCTGCTGGTCCATCGACTGAATCAGATCTTTCAGGGTACAGTGGTTTGTGCTGTTCGTGAAGCGCCTCTGGTAGGGAGCTTTCAGAAAGGGATATTGTTGATCCAGTGGATATCACAGGTTTCTGCATCTCCAATGGCGACATATGACTACCAGCAGAGGAAGTGGGACGATAACGCCTCTCTGATCCCCAAAACGAGCTGCTATGACTTGTTGAAGTGGAGCGAACAGGGATTGTGGACTTGTATACTTCCAACGGCCACATGTCGTTGCTAGAAGAAGGTGAATTTGGATTTGAATTTTGTCGCTGAGGCGTCTCCGTTAACTCGGGTTTCCTCATCTCTGGGATGCCACGCGAATGGGCTGAAGCACGTTCCGGTGGTGTTTCCCCCAACCCGGGCTTATGTCGCGAATGAATTGCCAAACGGTTATCGAGGAGCAAAGGGTCTCCACTGAATGATCCTTCGCTACCGCTACTCACTCCAGAGACAGCGAAATGGAACGGTTTCACTGAACGTATATGTCAACCACAGTTACATCAATTCTGCAAAGAAAATGTCACCTTCCGACATGGGCGCTCCAATTGAGGCTCGACGCTTTCTCCACAGCCATAGAGTAAATAAGAGAAGTGCCATAATACAAGGTCCCACCACGGAACCCACAATGATGTTATTGAGAGTCCGTTGCGATTTCAATGCACCTTGTTTCAAGATCGATTGCGGGGAAAACTCTGGTTTATCTGCCAAGGTCGTGAACGATGGTTTATATGTTATGAAATCTAAGGTGAAGTTCTTAGCAATGGTCTCTATCGCAAAGGTCATGATTAACGTATGGTTCATAGGATCTAGGTCGTCCTTCTCAAACCATAGGAAATTGGGGTCGAGAATGCTGGCGTTGTATTGTCTTGACTTGAAGACAGTTCCGTCTAGGTAATAATCCATGACGACCCCTTCTTGGGTTGGACTGACGCCATATACAGCCACTGACGTTCCTGTTAAAGCGTCAGCATTTATCCAAGAAATTCTGTCAATGGCTATACCAACGAATTGGAAAACTGCAGATGCCTTCCCGTCCGTTGTTTCGCAGATCGAGCCACCCACAGGGGCTCTAGAAGTGGCGTTCGCTGCTGCGACAATAGCCGTGCTAGTCCTCCAATCTCCTTGGTACGCAATGGCTGGATCGGTGTTGTCGACAAGGAGAGTTTGACCCGTTAATATGGTTTTGCTTCCTGCACTAACCACAGCATAATCAATCAGCATCGTTGGAAAATCATCGAACGTGATTGTATGGGTGTCATTCGTATCAGGAAGAATGGGTGATTGGTACCAGAGATCGACGATATTATCCTGACGCAACGTGATAGTTGTCGACGTCCAAGTGTCGATGACAACACCGTTGACTGTATCGTTTGTGGGGAAGTCGTCGCTTAAGACGCGACCGTATAGGGATATTGACGTCCCTGCGTCATGAATCGTGAGAAAGAAACGTGGGGTGTGACCTGTGGATCTCGTACCTGTAAAATTGAGTGTGAATACGACGTGCGTCACCCCAACGACGATTGCGGAGCCGCCGAGATAGATAGAGCCAGTTTCGTCAGCGGTGTGCCAGTCACCACCTGAAATCGAGACCAAATGTTGAGTGAGTGCAATGTCGTCAAGCAGGATGCTGGCCATGAGGAGCAGTTGATGCTTACATTCAACACTCGTTAATATATCTCTCATGGTATAGAGATGTCAAGAGCTGTAAATCATCTAATAATTGACATCGCCGTGATAGATTTCAAGGTATTTCTGACTTCTTAGATGATGTTCTCTCTTGTTCATCAAGCAATCATCAAAGCCTGAGTCTTCCGATGAAGTTTTCATACGAGGTCTGGCTTGCTTGTTGAATGTCAAATGCACGAACAAAAGTTTCTACGTACACATACCTTCCATTTCGAAACGGGCACCTCTAGAATCATGTCTGTCAAATGCCACAAGTGGAGTCGGCCAAGTTCCGTCTCTGTCAAGGACCTCGTTGATGTATAAGTATGAGCCCGAACTAGAGTTGTTGATCACGGTAGTCGATGGACGGCTGTTACTGATGCAGATGATGTCCGCAAGCATGAGTCTCAAAGAGTCGGGTTTGCGGTTCCATTTTTTTTGGTCACATAGCATAGTATAAGAACCCAAAAGCTCGTAGTTTGACACCCAAGTACATTGAGTTCCTGAATCAGTCGAATAATGCGGATATGAAAACGCCATGTTCGTACAATGTTGGGTATTTATGCATATGGTCCATGAAGCAGAGTGCGCTGTGATGATAAAGGCGAGATAATATTTCCGTGGCTGATAAGACAAAGTGTACACGGTCATAAACACCAGTCATGGTCATGGTGGTCATGGTCAAGAGTAAACTTTGAACAAGGCACGAGACACCGCCACTGATCACAGCTTTGTCATCAAGGAATCGTCCGGTCCGAAAGTCGAACTCAAACTCAACCACCACGTTCCTCAGTTCGACACCCCTTGCATCGGAAGTCTGCCTCTTCGTCAATTTGAAACACTCGACCTCCTATGCGTATGAACGGCTTTCTCACAAATGTGATAACTCATGCCCCCCATGGGCGAGGAACTAAGTAACACACGAGCCGCGCAGCCAGCGATCATTGAATTCGTATGGATATGTATGCATCTTCCTGAAAACACTCTCAGCTTCGTTGAAATAATTCCTGGAGGCTCTGTGCTCGACCCGATATCTCCTCACATGAGTGCCGGTCCAACCATTATGGGATTGCTTCAGGCTTCAGTACTCACGTACTACATTACGGTTTTTGCAGTTGATGATCGAGCTCAAGGGTATCTTCGATCTCCAACAATTCCACTCAAATTGTCGGAGTCCCTGCGTATCGCGTATCATGTTCTTCCAGCTCATTTTGGGGCCTGGGCGCCTCCTTGTTACTAAATGTCTCAGCGCTCAGTTGGAGGGAAACATGAGTCCACTATCGATTCGGATACGACGAATGGTAGACTTTTTTGGACCTAGAACGATCCAATATCGAGGGAGGGCAAATTCAATCATGTACGCTACCTATATCTTTTTCTTTTTCTTTGTCGATGAATTCTCGCTCTCCCTTGTATAGTACATCAATGGCCACACTCTACGCATCTTATATCACCTATCTCCACTCCATGCGAAAGTCTGTGTGCCCTCAATAGATGTACAAAAACCTCGTTGGGTATCTACTCAAGTATAGCGAGCTAAACCTCCACACAGACGTAGCCTCTGTCCAAGAAAGGTGTCTCAAAAGACCTCGGATTTATTGTTCGCTTGTAGTATCCATCGAACAAACCTCCACCCGATGAAGAGGGACGACAAAGGAATTAACGAGGGGACGATACACATGGCCATGCTCAGTCGGATTCGGAGAGAAGGATGAGGTCGCGACGACGCCATATCCTTGATCTTGAAGCTCAGAGTCAACACCCTCCTCCGCGTCATTACTATCACCATCCCTCGAGTTCGAGTCATCAGCCCAGAACAGGATCACCTTGATCGTCACAATGAACGTCACCCCCACCCCCATCCCGAAAACAACTACCCCTCTTCTTCACGCGACCACAACCATACCACCGCCGAACAACGCTAGGTCCCTTCATAGGTACCCTGGGACTGGGGGGATAGGCGGTCATCTACCCCTTTAGGGAGGGAAGAAGAACGAAGAAGAGGGCAAACGAGAGCCGAGGGGAAGGATCGAGTAGGATTCCTATTGATTCGTTGGATCAGGATGGGAATGGAGAGGAGACGGAGACGGAGCGGGAGGAAATCAATGTTGGTGGGTATCTTTTTCTAATCCTTTCGATTTCGATTTCGCTGGCGCTTCCTTTTCGTTCCTTTTGTTCTCATTCTCAACGTTACTCATAAGTTCTCCTTCGAATCCAGTTCTGGTCATGGTTGATGAAGGTATGTATTTGATTTCCGCCCTTCAACTAAATTCCTTCACTGATTTTTTTTTTTACCTTCAGAAAACGAGGGAGATAGAGAAGACTAGGAATGTAGATGAGGATACGTTTGATTCATGTCTTATATGTTCATTTCGTTTGCTCACTTCTCTTCAGCACAGTTGGATTTATCTGGGTTTCTGTAAAGTTTTTGTTTTTCCTTGTAGCTAGAACCTGCGTTAATGGCAAGGAACATTTCATGTGTAGCCCAAAATTCGAAGCAGAGGGAGAACGACGAAGACGAGGATTAGTTGCTCAATCCCAATGCTCAAGAACGTACAGTCAAAACCTATAAAGGAAGTCAAAAAGAAGAAAAATCTTAGATTCATTATAAAAAACTCGTAACAGACCTTGGCCCTCCGAAAACCGACAAGTAAGACAGGCGCAGGCAATAGTAGAAAGGAGGACCGAGGTCCCATTGCTCAAACAACTCAAAGCACGGAAAGAAAAATGAGACCGTAAAAATGGCATTAATCCTAAGAATACATGCAGAGCGTAAGTAAGTGAGTCCATCCTTAAATGACGAAATACAATGATATCTATGGTGGGTTGGGTAGGATGGGATGGGGTGGTAACGTAATAAGCTATGCGATTGTGATGCGGGGGGAATATTAAAAAGGTATAGAGTCGAATGGGGGGTCATTCATTAAAAAAGGTATAGAGTCGAATGGGGGGTCATTCATAAATCAATCATGCCTTCGCGTGGATGGATGAGGTATCATTTTTGTCGTCTTGAGACTTGGAGGGCTAGACGGGTGTTAAGAATGATGAGCATTGAGAGGAAGTACTAAGAAGAAGAAGAAAGGAACGAACGAACCCTCTTTGTTGTTCATCGATGTGGGCAGCACGTTCCTCAGCGGAGATAGCACCGAAGATGACGTCCATCTCTTCAAGACCGCGTCCCTTGGTTTCAGGGAGGAAGCTATAAGAGGGAACGAACGTTAGAATAAAGTGTTAGAGGCCAGAAAGGAAAGGAAAGGAACACGTACTGTGCCAATGTAGCCATAGCGCCGATGTTAATAGTCGTGAACATAAGGAATATCTTGCATCCCAAGTTCGTGATCATATCAGGGGTGACCTTGGAAACGCCGGAGTATAAAAAGACCCAGACAGAATACGAACGCGACGCATAAAGTGTACCCATTTCGATGGAGGAGATGATGAGGGAGATACGACGATCGAGGGATTCGACGAAGAAGAAGACGAAGAGCGAGGTGGCGATAACCTAGAAATTATGAGTCATTCAAGGTGGAGACGTAGACGAAGAGGGTCATTACCTTGACGACACCGTAGATACCAGATGCGAGGAGGGAGTGCTTGGTGCCAGTAGAAACGATAGAGGTGAAGATTTGAGGAGCGTAGTAATTGGAAAGGCCATGTAAATTGGAAAATTTACTTCGAATGAGTGTGAATACGCACTTGACAGAGTTCTGTCCACTCCATTGCCGGAGAAGGAAGATGAAGAAGGCGATGAAAAAACGGATGAAGTTTCCCTTTCAAAAGAACGCCTCATTGAGACCAAGACCCTCACGCGCCTTCCTCTCCTCCTGAGCCTGAGCCTATATTTCCGCAAGCTCATCCCTAATGTCCACCGATTCCGTCGATACGCGGCGAAGGTAAGCAAGGTTGCGAAGAGCCTCGTCACGGCGGCCAACAGAAGCGAGTCAACGTGGAAATTCCTTTCGTAAAAAACATCAGCCTGCAGATCTAGTCTATTGGATATAAAACGCACATTGATTGTCAACAATCCAATCCTAGAACGCCAGCTGTCACGAGTTGGAAGCCAAAGGGCTTAGGGGATGCGCCAAATGTTAGGGCTCGACTTGAGGTGGATACCAATGCCGAAATTCATGAAGTAGGAGATCATGAAACCGATGGCAACCTAAGACCGACGTTAGATATGTATTTACGACAATAGAACCCGAGGAAACGCACCATGATCGAGAAAAGACCCGTAATCCTTCCAAGAACCTCCTTTGTTGAGCATTCTGAGACGAAAGCGGGTTCGATTCGCTGAGGGACCGCCGATACCGAAACCAGAGATGACACGATCAGCGTAGATGACAGCGAGACCGTTGTACTTGTCCTTTTAATGTGTAAGCCATCTGCATCATCGTGTATCTACGACCAAATTTTGCTATTGAGAAGGTTAGAGCCTAGACTCAGAGCACCTAAGGGAGACGACGTTGGACGAACCATAGTTGCACGCTTGGTACCATCTGAGTAAGCCTGTGACACAACACCGCCTGGCATGCAACTGAAAGAAAAAAGTTGTCGTTGTTGGAAGAGAGATTGGGCGCCAAAAATAGAACACGTGTCATACTTGACGGCATCACATGATGTTCAAGTTCACTTCTACTTCCCCATCTCCAGCACGCGCGACGCGTGTTCGACATCGCGGTTCCATTAACTAACGCTGAGATGATTTGTATGTTCTAGAGTGGGTATACAGTGGCAACGAGTGAGTTATATATATATAAACGTTTAAACATCCATCTTATTAACGTTGGTCCAAACCCCACAGTATGAATCTAGAACAGCATGAGATACGTTCGGGAAGTTGGATGGAGACGAAGCTACTACACGGATCGTTATAAATCGTCGACTTTGGATTCGAACCATTAAATGCTGTCAGGTGCGTTACTCGTTTTAGTGTTTTATCTCATCGTCAATACTCATTGTCATGCTCATGGGCTATAGTCTATAGCGAGCCTTATATGGGTTACCTTTTCCTTCGTCCGTATTGCAGGATTGAGCGTTTTCTCTACATCCAAAGTCTTTGTAGTTGTCGAGGTGCTCATGATATCCGTACCCTCCCACCTGGCTATTCTTACCGGCTTCGTTTGGGATTTGACCAGTGATCAAAAGTCAGCGGTGTCTACGAATAAGTCTGATGTCCATTCCACCCATTCACGCTTCATCGCTGCTTCACTTGGGTGTTCTATGTACTCCTCATTACTTATCCCATCCTTTCCAGCGCTTTATGAATCCTTAACCGAAGCTCTTTCACGATCTCATGTTTCTTTTCCCTCAGTCTCAGGATATCCTCGTAAGTCGTCGACCCTTCCTCCATTTCCTGTCCACTGAAACGGGTCTTCCAATATCCTGCGACGCTGTTAGGCCAGCGCTCAAGGCGAGCGAATTTCCAGTATTGCCTCTCCCTGTTCTCAGGAATCATCCAACCGGACTACGTACTCTGTCCCCTCTGCTCTCTTATCGCACAAGGGAGCGTTACGAACCATAGGCGATCTCAGATATGGATGGAGAGCAGAAGGAGCTTAGTAGGATGGATTTACCAATGAAGGTTTTTATCAATAAGAGTACGTCTTGGGACTTTTTCAGGGGTTTTCTCTTGTTGAAATGATTATAGGATTCGTTGTATACCTCGTGATTAATAACGACTTGATTTCTTTCCGCTTTTTGCTCTCAAAAATATGGCTCTGATCGGAAGCTCATCCTCCGTGTCTTCCGATTTTAGTCTCTTCCCTGGACCTACAAATTGCCTGCCAGCTCAATTTTACGGATTCTAGCAGACCATCCAACCCATACCCTGCCCCGCACCATCGTCGTCTGCCGCTAAAGGCCAAAGCGTTATTCATCGTGATCTCTTCCAGCTCCCACCCCTCCAACTCCATCGACAGCTGGTCGTAGTAGCCCACTGAAAGGTATCAGCAATACCGGGTGTATTCTCATTGATCGAACCTACAACCTGAAGAAGAGGGACGACGAAAGAGTTTGAGGTTTTGTTATGGGGTGAAGGTCAAGGTGTCGTCTTGGGAGGATGTTGAAATTGTTTGAGCTTGCGGTTTTCGATTTGAAAGAGGTCGAGGTGGTTGAAAGGCGTTTGGAGAGGGCTACAAAATTCAAATTCGCAGCAGGTCGTGCGGGTAGTGCGCTGTAATTACCGAGTACGTGTAAGTGGAGAGTTTCGATGCTCAGAGATGATATTGTGGCACAGAGATGTGGCACAGAGATTTGGACATGATCGATTTGGTTCAGTGAGTTTTCATCGATTAAACATCATTCAATACTATTGACGACTTCGCCTTCTTCATTATCAGTGAGATTGACTTCTCAAAGACGGACTTCAATAAAGAACAGACTGGAACGAATGCTGGATAGTTGAACTCCTGCAGTTCATATCTATCTAAGGTAACGACGGATGACTATGTTGTCCAAAGATCTATGGAAACTTTCATTTCCGCTTTATTCATCATCAAAGAAATCTATCTCTGACTGGATCGTAAAGAGGTCCTGCTCTGGCCGGTTCTCCTGATCCTTGGTGTATCAGAGATTGAGATGTTGATGGACCCTGTGCATGTTTATGTTGTGTATACTCCAGTTCATTAACTTGAGCGGATGATTGTAGGTATCGATGTGACATTGTAATCCCAGTTCCAATGGAAGCCAGTCATGATCATGCTCGTGAAGTGCCGGATTTGAGTTTTCGCGTTCGGCAGTCCAGTCAAGTAGCCACAGACCACTTATATCAAACGTAGATGCTAGACATAGAGTAGTATTTGATCGAATAGAATGGGAGTTACGTTTCTGACTTCTCGGGACTAAGACAATATCCTCCGTTCTCATCTAATGAAAGAACCCAACGGGCGTTGTTACGAGTTTCGTCGAGATCAGACACTGTCCAAGTATGGACGGCCTCTGCAGTCGTTGGGATTGTGTCGATAGTATCTCCGATCCCTTGAATCGCGTCGTCATGGACAATCCAGAGCGTTAGGTCGTGGTTCTTATGACTAGTACGATGACTGTCGTAAGGAAGCGAATGACATTTGTTCATTTGAATGTCGCTTGCTTACTTTCCATCCGCATTCGCATCAACATGTTCTTCTTCCGCGTTCGTCGTCTATCGCCGCTGAGTGTGTGTCTGGTACAATGGGAATAAAACAATTCACCTCGACGGATAGCTCATCGTCCTTCACGAGGACAATTTTAGCACTCGTCTGACGCTGATCCGATTCAATTTTCTTTTTTCGAATCTGTTAGTTGGCTAGAGATGCTTACAGGATCCATGATGATCATTTGACCAGGATCGATGACGGTTTCTGAATCTTTGTTCGAATTTCTGGTGAAGAAGAAAAAATGTCAGAAGACATTGGACATGTCGTTAAGTATTTGAAGCTTTAACTGATAACGTACGTTGAGTCCAAATCAACAGCGACAGGGACATTCGGAATAACTACATACCAATAATCAAATAAGCTGAAAATGGAGTGGAAACAAGGAGGTGGAACTTAACTGCCATACTGATTGGACCAGGTCACCTCAGGTTGGTTTACTGGCACCTTGAGAACTCTAACCTCCCGAGCCTTGAGAAAGTGGGGGCTGCGGTCCGGGGATTCAAAACATACATACCTCCATTCAACTGTCTGGACGCTGGGCTTGGGTAGGCTAGGACGGAAAAATAGCACTTTGCTCTCACGCATCTTCTCGTGAATCTTGGGGTCGCTGATAATCAGATAAGTAATGTGTCGATAGAACTTCTTTACAGAACGAACTCACAAGGAGAGGTGCAGAGTCGTCATGGAGGTAGACTCGGAGCTGAAAACGGGAGGGTTTGATGATGAGGAGAGACAAAGATGGCACGTCCTTAAGTACTTACTTATTTCTGAGGGTACTTATCTCAGGTACAGATGTCATTCTCGAAACGGCATAAGTAAACGGCATCTACCGCCTGCTCAGGCCCAGGGACAGCACACGCTCACCGACATGGGAACGTCGACAGAGGCAGACAGAGGCCCAGCGATGGAAAGAAGAACAAAAGAAGAAGGGTGCGTGAGCTGTGGCTGTGCGTGTGAAGCTCTGATCGGCAAGTTCGGAACCGGTGTTCGTCCCTTGCTTGACCTCTCGCCGAACGCTGAAGTACGGTTCACTGTCCTCGAATACTCTGTTTTGTTCTTCACCTCTCTCAGCTCCCTCCTGACGTGGACCCTTTCTCCTGTTGAGATCGAGAACGAGGGGTCGTCCGCCATGACCCTCATTATTCTCACCATCCCAAGTCATCACCCATCGTCAGTGGTCACCACCACAACCGAGAGCAGGATAACTCACCTTGATCGTCCCCATGACACTCCTCTCTATCTGCTGCTCTCGGGAGGGAAGAAGAATCGAAGAAGTCGGCGAACGTGAGGCAAGGAAAGAGGGAGACGGAGGAAGATGATGTTTGGTATGTATCTTTTTCTAAACCCGTTCGATTTCGATTTTACTGGAGATTCCTTTCATTTTTTTCCTTTTCGTTCTCATTCTCAACCTTACTCATTTCTCCTGCTTCCTTACAGGTCAAATCCAAGTAACCGTAACCCCGATCTCGAGAAAGGTACATGCATGTCGACTAAGATGAGGAAGCGGTGGATGCACCTTGATGAAGGGTCAAGAGGTTGAAACGTTGAAGGCGCAGGTTGGAGAAGAGGAGCCCTAGGAGGTGGATCGCGAGATGTTGACGTCGAAGAACAGCCGAATCCAGTTCCGGTTATGGTTGATGAAAGTATGTATTTTATTCGACTAAACAAATTCCTTTGCTGATTTTGTTACCTTCAGAATCCGCACGAGGTAAAATGAGCCGATCTCGTTTTGTTCAGCACCTAGACCCGAACCCAAATTCGAACGTGAACTTGAACCTGCATCTCGACAACGCAAACCACGAAAAGGCGAAGGAGTTGTCTAGGGTCTAGGCCTAGGGCGAGGTGGATGTTGATACGGAGAGTGAATGAGCGGGATGGCGAGGCGCAGGTGCAGGTGCAAGCGAAGGCGAAGGAGCGCAAGAAGAAGAAGGTGAGCAATAAGGGACGTCAAAGGAGGACATCGACAAAGAGGAGGAGCAAAAGGTGGATAACGAAGGTCATGGGAGATGAGCGAACACGATGGGGAGGGAAGGCATGTTCTTTCCATTTGTTTCTTTTTTCGCCTCTCTCTCCACCCACTTCTTCGTTTTTCTTTTTTTCTCTCCCTTGTTTCCTTCCGTGTCTATATACTCACATTTTTACTTAGGGTACTCACGAACGCGCTCGGAGCCTTGTCCTACTAGCTCAAGTCCAAGACAAGACAAACCCGCAATCTCAACGTCGACGAACGAACCACCTCGATATTCATTCTCAATCGAGCCGATCCTCAAGTTGTCGGATCTCGAGAGTCGAGCCTAAGAGATCGCCTAAACCTTTACAACCACAGGCTTCTCTGAATCGTGAGCAGCTGTCTTTCCTCTCTAAGTACCTTCTCGAACGTCAATAACTTACTGCCTTTTCCCTTTTTTCTATAGCTTGTTCTCGATTTCTCGCACATCTGCCTTCTCACAGTTCAACTCCACTCGTCCTTCGACCCCGCCGTTACCACCTCATTCCACTCATTCCACCATCTTCTTTCTGTTCCTTCTTTGGCATCCTCTCTGCAGGCCCCCAAACAGAGGAAGAGAGGGGATACGATCTCCACCACTTCAGCATCTCTTTCAGGTTCACGTCCGTGTATTGTCGCATGCAATCCATCAGATTCAGGTTAGCATTTCTGAGGGTGTTTGGTACCAACGGCTTCGACGAAGGAGAGAGATACTGCGTCTACATAGATCGCCAACCCACCCCCTCCATCACGTTCGGCATCAATTGCAGCCTTATCGTCTATTTCTTGTTCCTTCACAGGCTCCTCCTGCTCCTACTCGCCCTGTTCCTTGTGATCGACACTCGTCTTGTCCTTCTCCACGGCCACCCGCAACCACTATGGCTTCAGGTCTTAGCCACAATCCTTTCCGCTCTCCCACTCCTAACACCTACGCCAGCTACCGCTATAGCGTTGCCAGTCGTAACCACCGTCGCCACCATTACTCAATCGACGGAATCGCCAACTAGATCTTTGCTCGACGTTCTATTCTGTCATAATCATGGCTCGGTCTCGGGAAAGGTGTACAGAGTAGCGATGAATCTCAGGTTTGATCTCTAACGGATTGGAATCCTGGGTGAAAGGGAGAGCTGTAGTCGTGAATGGGAAGGGGAAGGAGAACGCGAACGCGAACGATCCAACGGTCATATGAGGGAGAGCGACTGGTGGGCTTGATGTGTTGAGGGCGATGGGGATGTTGGATGATGATGAGGAGGAAGGTGAGGAGTCTCCTGTGAGATGACACCTGAAGTCCGTAACATATGTCTTGTCCATCGTATTTGACAACCAGCGAATTGAACGGGGTTGTTACCAGGTCACCTCTTACAGTCCACCTAAGTCATGCGAACAATTATTCCAAGTCTTTACTCATGAAAGCACGGAAACTGGTATTCGTTGCAGGCTTTTGCACGAACGTGTTGCCTCGCCTCATGTCCTTCAAAATCCGATGGGTGGAACTGATTTATGAGACGCAGGGGCATCCGGTAAGCCAAATTCCATTCTCACGTTATGAGATATTGGTTTCGATCCTCAGAGCGAAGCACCAATTATGTACAAATGGGTTGAACATAGTCGTTCTAAGTTCTACGGTTACTAAACGCCAGCGTAATCCAAAGGCTTCAAGTTCTGTCTGGTTCCGTGCAGTCCCTTCAAGAACGTTTAATATGATAGGGTCCTGGTCATGTATCGGAATGCAGTCAATTCGAAGGGTTGCTTGCTGTTCCTTGCTGTTCGCGAGGAGGTGGTAAATCGTACAATCATTGAAAGGCTTATAGGGCAGCTGACCATTGCATTCAGACATCCTCATCGTATCGCCCTAATTGAAGTTCTCATCCTCATGTACAACACTCGCAGGCCTCTAGACTCGCCAGACCATTGATCAGCATTGGTGATAGGAATGGAAAGGTCAATGTCTTCACCTTAGAACGAGATTTCTTGACAGTCACCGTTGACCAACGGGATCTCCGGACAAGAAATACATCAACAACCGCGTTGAAGACTTTCTTGATCACGGAAGAGAGTTGTGATCGCGATGTGGTAGGTCTGGGGGTATCGTCGTAGGTTCGAAAGTCAGTGTACGACATTTCGTCTGGAGTCCCCATATGTGCTGGAATGTTACAATGTGTTGTTGAGACAAGGGGACGTGAACGACATGGAATTTATATCTGAGGATAGAAGAACACATCTTGTCCAGTAAGCTTTTAGCGTGTCCTTGAGTCCCGGAGAATCTTCCATGACTTGGAGCTGCGGTTCCCTGAAAGATGCTTCTATTTGACGAATGTGTGTTGTACTCAAATGTCAGAACAACGTCTCCTTTACTTTGTCCTTTCAAGTCTTGTACAAAGAACCAAAATTCCTTCTTCTTGTGAGTAATGCCGTGTCCTGATGACATGGAGGTGATTTGATAGTTTGCCGCCGGCCGCCGATACATTGGGATCATCGCTGGATTGACGCCTAAGACAGCCCAACGGCCTCCAAGAATGTAACTGGGACAATGGCTTAGGCTATTTTAACAGCGAAAGGAGAAAATACCACTTCCCTTCTACGCGCTGTCTTGGCTTCCAGTAAAGGCCCAAATTTTATCATCGCGATAGATTGCAAGATGGATATTTCCGCGAGTTATCTGTTTTCCAAAACGGTCACCAAAGAAAGATCAAACTCAAATCAAAGTTTGCCTCACCTCGATGGACATAGGTGTGTATCGAAGCCCGAGGTTTCGAACTCTTAGAATTTGTGATTGATAAAGCAATTGCTGGATGTCAATACAATGGCTCGAGGAGAGATTTGATATATGAAGAGGATATTAATTCCTGCTACGTTGGGCCTTGCGTTGGACACTGAGAAAAAACGAATCAATTACAAGCGAGAAGAACCGCGGGGCCTGAGGGATAGATCACACATGGCAACTGCAGATCGAGCTAGGAAGCCCGAGACCGTAAAAAGCTTACCTGAAGTTGTCGACCCTCGAGATGATTCTTGTGTGGGTGCGAGTGAATATTTTTGTCTACGAATCGCCTGCCAGTGAGTATGGCGATATGGTAATTCGACACGTTCACATTCCCACTGAGCACGAAACGTGAGAAGTAAGTAAGTAATGAGTCAAAACAAACTGTACGAAGTTCGTGGTTATGGTCATTGGTGGACAATGTGCGTAACTTACAAAGAAGTCAGCTTTAACCACGCAGTGGAGCCAATCACAACAGTACTAGTATCTCAATGTTCTCAACCTTCATAAGTTCACTCGATGAGAGAGCGTGTAAGTTCAACAGATGAAGGGGAACCTCACTCAAAAAAACTGCCGGCAAGGAACGTCCGTCTCACGGTTACAACTTCCTCTACATTTGTGTCGAACCTCGTTTTCGGAAGGGATGGGCGAGAATTTTATTCTAAATTATACATGAAGACCCTTCGCAATGAAGAGGCATCCAGGTAGAGCCTACTAAGTATCCGTAAACGTCCATCATAGGTGTCAACGAAAGCTGGCTCTGGCTCGACGTAAGCTCTGGTGCTTGCCAGCATATTGGACCGTCTGTTTCACTGTAGGTTCATAAAAATGAAATGAAGGAAAGCGCAGAACGTACGTGGTAGAGTTGTCTCGCGCAATCTATAAGCTTAAGCCTCTGACATCATCTTATCCCAAGATCCGAAGTATTGAAAAGATTGAACCACGCTCGCATTGATATGTATGGATTAGAGAGACCGGATCAGGAATAATACAAAATCCCGCAGCACTCAATTTGAGCTCAATGGGTTGAGATGATGAGTTCCTTTCAGAACCGATGTTAAGAATGTAAAGTACTAGTGAGGACAAAATATCCCGCTCACCTGCGGTTTCCTCGTTGCTCCCGTGACATCTGACTTAACAAAATCTCCTCTTCAGCTTGCATGTCGAAAGAGGAACGTGCCTGGTACGACCGTTGACGCAGTCTGCTACGGCGCGAGTCCGATTCAATCACGCAAGGAATCTGTGTGGAACATCTTGGTCGATGTAGAATGGCAGCAGTGTAGAAGTATAGCTCGGTTATGGCTTCCTCGCCACACAACCCAGATTTTCACAAAGGCGGATCCATTGAGACAGCCAGATGGAGCCATGGAGAAAGCAAATACATAGAAAGGGCCACGGGCGGCCACCACATCAGTCCCGAACATGAAGACATAACCAGGCCACATCCGCCGGAAAACATCAAGCTATAACCATAGGCGGTAGACATAGATAAGCTGGCGACAAAAGACGTTGGAAATGCGTAAAAAATTGACAAGTTGGGCCAAAAGAGACGAGTCAGGCAAGAGTCAGGCAGATGAGGGGAGATGGTGGAAAGCGAAAAACGGTCACATGTATCAATGATGTCGGAGATTGAATGGACTTGTACGCGACATTTTTTGGATTTCCCCTTTTCCTTATGACCACCAATTGAACTAGTGGAAACTGTGGAAATTCTGGCTGAGTATCACCTTTTCAAAACAGGAGTATTTTGAATAAGATGCACAAGTTCAAGATGTGATAGTAGTAAGTCGCCGGCCCCAAGAACAAGATTCCCGTTTTCCCGTTTTCCTGATGTAAAGTTAGCGCTACTCCTCTGCGGATGACGACGACAAGTCAGAAAGCAATGCTTGTCTTGTTGAGATACGTCATACACGCTCGAACATCACGACCTTGCTGCAAACGAGGTTCTTGGGACCAGATGATACCGAGTACAATTCTACGATGGTGATAGACGAAGTGGTACTTTTTTTTTTTAATCCTTGTCGGAGCGTAACCTCCGTGACGTTCTAGAGACTCCACAGCGTTTTCTCATGATCAGGTTTCGGAAAATGACCGTTCGTAGAGGGTGATCAAGAGAGGATCAGCCAGGAGAGATGCGAGGATCTTATCAAGATCAGATCAGATCGCATCTCATCGCCACGTAGCAACGTTGATCTTCGCTCTTTGTCCTTTTCCCTCTGCTTCCTGTGTCTCTCTCCAGAAATTTGGTATTGAGGCTCGAAGAATATCATCTGAATCAATGCCATAGCTTTTGTTCGTCACTGCGGGCGACACTGATAAGCCTTGGTCTGATGCTTCTCTGGTGGATCAAGTCAAGAGTCAACCCCGCGTGATCAAGGCTTCTTGCTTTCATTTTTTCATTGTGCCTTTTTAGACTTGCAGAGCGACCGCGAACTTGACTCTTGCCACATACTCTCATCTCTACCTGCTTTTTCATCACTCAGCTTTCTTTTAAAAACGCGTAAAATCCACGGCAGCTTCGACCAGCATGAATAGAGCGCGCTTCCTCTTCAATATTGGGTTTTCAGCTCGGAACAGCCGAATCTCGATGATGAAGACAAAAGGAATGTCGATGTACTCCACTAGTCCGAATGGGAATGATGGAAATCAATACCGCGGTACATATTTCCTGTTACCATTAGCGACGAAGAAAGCCTCAAAGTTACTTTGTGATAGTAAAAACCCAGCACCACGCCACTCCATCTTGCAACCGGACGGTTACCGACAAGCTACATCTCGTCAACCGTGGTAATTGATGCTCATTATCACTTCCCAAGAGATACTTACTTGTCTTATGACCATTAGGACCACATGGGGAACACCACTTTCATCATGATGATCCCCTTTTCAGAGATTATCCCGACGAGAAGATCGCTATGACCACATTACCTCTCCGTCCATCTTTCGACGATGTCCCAGTCGGCGCTGACGAATTGTCTCAATGCCTCTTCTCCGCCGAACAACAATGGTTCCTCTCATCCATCCCTGACCCCCTACCAGAATTCCAACCCAATCATTATCGTATCGATAGCACCTCCGTCGATCACGGTCGTGGAACGGGGATGGGAATGTTTGCTACATGTGATATGGAGATCGGAGACTTCGTCTTTGCTGAAAATCCCCTGGTGTTCGTACTAGATTCGTTGGACCCAGATCAAGACAAGCACGAAAGGTTACTTGGTGCCTGTGTCTCGAGGATGGATGAACCAACACGCGAGGCGTTTTTTGAGCTTCATAATGGTCGTCAGGAGTTGGGCGAAATCATGGGAAGGATCAAATCCAATGAGTTCCCTATTGTCGTTCAAGAAGATGAGGAATCGGAACCCTTTCCTGCGATGTCTCTCAAAATCGCGCGAATTAACCACAAGTGCGTACTACATTTATCCTGGTAATATTCCTTGTTGAACCGAATCATAAGCTGTAACCCCAACGTCATATACCACTTCGACAAACCATCCTTCTCCATCCGTGTCCACGCCATCCGTCCCATCTCCTCAGGTGAACAACTCTTTCGTAGCTACTGCAACCACCACCTGCCCAGGTCCGAACGTCACCTTGGCCTCAAACCATACGGATTCACATGCACCTGTCCTGCATGTTCCGACCCAGAATGGGACGACGACTTATCTAAACTCGAGGATGGGCTCTACCAACCTACGACTCAATTTGAAATCGAAAACCCAGATATCGATACAATCATTTCCGAGTCGATGCAGTGGATCAAGACGATCGAAGAAGTTGGATTGCAATCTCACAGGGCCTATTATGGGCATTTGTTGACAGTTGGGATCATGGCGCAGACGTTTGGGTTGAAGGAGACGGGGAGGGCGTGTTTGAACATGGCTCAGAAGATTTATTTTGCGAATGTGGGGTCGGACCTTGCGGACCTGATCGAAGAGAGTGCGAGGGAGGCTGGGAACATCAAAATGGATATCATTACAACGTAGATTAAGTAGTTGTACTAGATTTACTTAACGTTCATGTTTCGCATGCATCAAGTGGTTTTGATATCTCCATCGCTGGTGCACTCGTCACGGTCCGGTGTAAGTATTCCCAACCAAAAATACCTACCTAGCCATAATTCTGGTACACAATCGCTTGCAGTTAAACGTTCGGAAGAATTCAAAGTGAGCCACCGCCCACCGGTACGTGCAGAAGTTCTTACTGGACTTGTGATGCGGCGATTTGGCTCAACAATCATTTCGATGATTGAGCCTGATGGCTGTCCACTTTGATCGTGATAAGAGTTAGAGACTCTTGATTTTGATCGTCGACGTTCTTGTATCCTTCCCCCTAGTCCTGCTCTCAATGGCGTGGCCCGCTGGGATTATCCGTGACTGAGTTACCGTAAGTATCTAGTCTGCTGGATGAACATTGGGTGAGGATCGTCAAAGGATCGTTGACAAGGAGCTTCTCTCACCATCGCCATGTAAATGGATTGAACACAAATCAAACAAAAATGTACCAGTAATTGATCTAAACTCTTTTGGTTGATTTTGTTTCCGTTGGGATATTTACAAAACTGTTGAACCCCTCCCACTTCTTCAGTAAGATCTCTGCATCCACCTTCTCGCGACCCTCTTCCCAACCACAGATTGTAGTCTTAGCTGCTAAGTACCCGGCCTCCAACTTCTCTCTCATGGTTCTTTGTTTCGTCAAGAGTAAACCCGGAACAATTTGGACCAGCCTAATCAAATGCGACAATATGACCGCCTTGCGAAAGTTGGTGGCTTTTAATTCGGTGCCCAATTCCTTCAATGACGTTATGATCTCCACTTCTGGGTCAAAATGTGGATGTAAGCCTTTGTCGAGCATGGCAGCCTCGCAGGTATCAATGTCCTTGATCACATCTTCCTTTCTTGATTTGAAGGTCAATACATACGTCTTGACGTTTGCAATTGCGCCAAAGACTCTCTCACTCAAGGCCTTGGCGTCGTTGTTATCCCCGACCTCTATGAGTGGAATTAAAGTCGCAACGTCGTGGATTGTCCGGACCATATCGTCTTCGCTATCTGGCTTGTCGCGCAGTTTCCCTGTTTGTCTCATAACACGGTTGTACGGGTCATCAGTGTAACGAGCAAAGAGTTTGCTTGAGGATCGCTTTTGAGGTTTAGAGACTAAATTCACCTTTGTAAAAACCTGAACCACCCATAGTTTTATAAAAGGGCTCACATTTGGATGGATTACTTGTGACGAGAGCATTCCTGTTCTCTTTGGACAGACCACCGCTTGAGAGAATGGGACTTGCATCAACGAGCAACAGTGCCAGCAAGATGAGGGAGGCGGAAATAAGAATTGGACGAATGAAGATCATTGTGTGTTCAAGTCGGGAAAGTGGACGGTGAATACAGCGGAATGTGCAGAAGAACAAGGTGAAGATGGTTTCTGACCAGCAGATGGAGGAAAATAAATGATCACTTGTAGTTAAGTATGAGATAAAATTTGGTCCATTTCCGGGGATATCATGAAACCCAGGGAGCTATGTACAAGTACTCCAAGATGCTGTCACCCTGTGGCTGTAGTTTCAAGGGGGCTGACAGCAGCGTATGATCAAGAATTGCTATCAACCGTTCAACCAATTCCAATTGGACCTGCTTGGCAACTGTTCCGTAACGTACGGGCGCTCGGATATGACGCATCCCAGGCAATCTGGGCGATCAAGGAGTGATATGAGACCGAACTTGTTCAGTATGAACAAATGATTACAAACCTGAAAGGCTTCCCGAACCCTGTGGTCGTTTGCAATAAAATCAGCGGTAGGTCCTTCACCGTGTCCGTTTTGCCAAGCTGCGGCATTGTTTGGCATGACCACGGTCACTAATACGTACGACTGGGACATGGAGGCGTGCCGCAAGTGAAATCGAGTAAGTCAAAGTAACCATCTGTAGGGCAAGGATGATATGTAACGTCAAAAAGAACATTTGGCTATCTCTCACGTTCGCCTGAAATCCCGTTGTTCTTGCATTGGCTATCCACTGGGTTAATGTAGGTGTTCAAGAGGCAGAATAGGATCTTAGTCTTTTTGCATGCGCTCTCCCAATTCTTACGACCGGACACTGATTGTCAATTGAAATTGAGACCCATTATGAGAAGTTGACTTGTAACTCACCTCCTCGAATTCTTGAAATGTAGTTCCTTATACCATACGCAACGCAGGAATCTCCCTCGACAGGCGTCGGTGCATCCCAATAAAGGGGAGCCTCTTTAAAGGATTCGTCTGGCGCTAATTCTACACCTTCGACGAGAGGGAAGGCCTCGAATATATCTCCTAGGGGTTTACCGCGTTCGGTGTCCGTGTCATTGGCGAATGTTTGAGTATTGTCTGAGTAATTATCGGAATAGACCGAAGGATGATGATGAAACGACCACGTACTGCCAAGGCTATAACCATCTACAGTGTTGTTCAATTCGACCGGGAGTACTCCGAGTTCGACGCAAACTAAGAAGGCCAGACGTGAGCTTTGCGAGAAAGTATACGGACAAAGGGCTCAAACTCTTTCCCAGCTTCAAGGGAGGAGCAATTCAGACCCGGATTATATTCTAAGAGACGATTGACGTCCATTCCGTGTGTTTCCGCAGTGTCATTGCTGGTTTGTTAGCGTCAGTAAGTACTAGTCATGGTCAAGCGTACGACCAAATTTAAAAAGCGACGCACCACGACGCGAATTGCGACAAGCAGTTTATGGAAGAGCATGCTAGATTTCTAGTAGGGCGAGTCAAGGAATGACGAGCCAAGATGAATCGTCCTTTAAACAGGTCCTGAAAGTCGCCATTGTCAGAAAGCTAACCGCTAGTTGCAAGAGAGTTGTGACGTACGGAAACATCGTAAATGAAGTCTAGGTCATATACGGATCCTATATCCACTCCAGTGGCAATTGAGAAGTGGCGAGTCGCGTCAGCGTGCCAATGTTGGGCTTAGGAGATTGCTGAGGTATCGTGTTGGAAACCCTTGAAGATTAGAGTGGGAGATAGGCGTTTAGATGGATCGGCTACGCAGTGGAATGCAGGACATAGATGGATTGACGTGGAAATACTTGGGATAATGTCATCTAGAGCTGAAAGTAACGCCGAGTACTCTGACCATCGGACATTGAGTGTCATTTCTAGAAACACATATCCGTTTGACCTCAGTTTCGCGATACGTGTCGTCGTCGCGATCAACAATATTTCGCGCCAGTTCCAAGAGAAGTGTTCAGGGTCGTATAGGAAGGATCTGAAGATGTAAATAACGATGAACTTTCGCGCCAATTCCAAGTGAAGTCAGGTTCGTATAGGAAGGATCTGAAGAAGCAAAAAACGATGAACAGCGACGGCTATGAAAGGAAAAAATACCCGACTAATACCTGAAACGTGTACAGAACCTGCTTCTGACGAGCATTCGAGCATTCAACATTCAGTATTCCATGTCGTTCAGAGAAACAAAGGCCTAGGAGACCGAGACTTTGGACGAGTGAGCATCGGTGTGGATGAACGTGTTGAACTTGCCATCAAGTCCCTTCCGAAAAGAAAACGATTAGATTAGATCAGATTGGTTTGTCAGCACTCTCCTATTTTGGGATGCTTTCGATAAACAAACCAATCAACTTCCACAATGGTCAGTAATCGCGTCTTTCCCATTCTCAATACTGACTCACATTAAACCATAGGCCCGTAATGAAGAAAAGGCGCAATCTATGCTTTACCGCTTTCGTGAGGCTCAGGCCGCTGAGCTTGGTCTTGGAACTCAAGCTGACCGACGACCGCGTATGGCGAGTGCCTGTAAGAGTCTGAGGGAATGTGAACGATGAAGAGGGGAGATTCTACGAGAAATCAGTCAAAAGGTCTCAAAAATTCCAGATGGTGCGTTTCTCGCCTCTCAAAGAGCGAACTGTGGACTAATATCGTTTCAAATTTTCAGCTGGCTTGTCTGACTACGAAGTACGAGACTTGAACGACGAAATCAACAATATACTTCGCGATAAAAGCCACTGGGAGAACCAAATCGTCGCTCTTGGCGGCGTTAACTATCGACGAAGCGTAGCAATGTTGGATGACGATGGCAAGGAAGTGACAGGGACCAAGGGCTACAAGTACGTGTTCTTTACTTCGTATATTGCCACGTCAGCTCATTCTAACGAAAATATAGGTATTTTGGTCGCGTGAAAGATCTTCCAGGCGTTTGCGAACTTTTCCAGAGCAAGAAGAGCGAAGAAGAGGAAGAGAACGTTCGCGTCTTACAAAAAATTCACGAATCAGGGACCATCGTATTTTGGAGACCTCGACGAGAATAATTGTAGACTACTAACTTATGAGCGGGCGGCTGAGGAAGAAGGTGAGTCGCTTGCTACATCGTGTTCTCTTCACCATCGTTGACCATCGTCTTTCGTTCCATAGATTGGGAAGAAGCGTATTCGAGCCTCCGAGAAACCTTGGGTATCTCAACAGACGAACCTATCCCAAAACTTCCCAGCAGTGATCATACGGCGTCTCCACCTCTCGTCGACGGCGCTTCAGGCTCTCATGATAACGACGTCGACGTGGCTTCACCTACCCGACGGGGACTCCAACTCCAAGCAAAAATCCGAATCTGGATCGACGTCTACCCCTACCCCTCTCGCAGAAGACCCAGCTCATGCTCACGCCGCTGCCGCAGCGTCATATATCACCTTTTTACGCCCAGAAGACCTACTCCCACCCAAACTGCCGACGCGTCAGGAGATGGAGACCTTGTTGTTGGCGTTGAGAAAGAAGGCGCTCGTGGAGGAGTATTTCAGTGAAGAGAAGACCTCACCGTGGTTTCTGGAAGACGCTCACGCTCTGGCGTTCTCTTGTCCCTTCCTTCTTGTCTTGATTTCTCTTGTGTCGTACGTACTTATTATCTATGTTGAATTTCACCCATCACAACGTTGCGTGAACATCTGCTTGCTACACCTAGGTAAGTTACGTTCCAAGACACTGTGTGGCCATACTTACAGCCGTCAGTTAATTATTTAGCATGGGCAAACTCCCAGCCTTCGTCCACATCCTGTCCACAGCTATTCTCTTTTAGTTCTCTTCAGCTGTTTTCGGAGCTCGTAGGGATTTCCTTGCTGCGTTCAGGACTCGGGACATTATCGTTCGCACATTGACCTTCTGGAAGCTCATCATCTACTGCGGGTTACGAAACGCTCATATATCCTATAGCGGTGGCTCACTCACTTTATGATGTTGTCCATAGGTTGTCAATAGAGCCCTTTTAGGTAAGACGGTAATTTTGTTTTCCAATCGACACAACTGGATGATATACCGTTTTCTCATCATTGATTGATTTTAAGGATAACGAACATATTTGTTCAGATCGGCGGAGGAACCCTTTCAAGATCAAGATGTCGATTGTCGAAGTTCGGAATTCACCATAGGCCCAGGCCTTCTTTGTGTAAATAGACGTAAGTTCACCACCTCGGGTGCGTGATTTTCTAAGTCCCAACTGGAATCTTGAAGGCGCGGCTTCAATATAGATATCAGTAAGTGCGCGTTGAAGAAATCTCAAAACTTTGATTTATGTTTAAACCCTTATTCAGAACCGTCTCATCACGCACCTCGTTCGGTGGTTTTAAAATCTCCTCAAGCCTCTAAACTCTCGGCAAAGGTGAATAAAAATACCGCTCTTTTTGTATCTTTATGACGATGTGACCTTACTACGCTTCTTTACAAATTCTAGGTCAATCGGCGGGTGAGATAGTACTTAGGTGGGTGGGCCATACAAAGAACCCTTTTCTGTTTCCGAGTTCCGCCCAAACGGAAAAAAGGTTGGCAGCTAGAGCCTCGTTGTTATTTGGAGAAGGAGAAAAAAGAAATAAGAGACATCAGGTAAGCCGGGGCGTGTTTGGTTTTTTGTGGGTGCATTGATTGCGTGTCGTTTCTCTCTCTGAAAGTTCCATCAGAGCTCCATGATCCAGTGGGTCTCGACATGATCATGACAAACTCCCCCTTCAACTTACTCAATCCACGAATATGTAAGAACCTGCACGTCTGTAGGCGTGGGTTTATGATATGAGGGGTTCGAACACCCACTCAGGCTCACCATGTCGTGAATGTAAGTGTAACCCATGCTGGAACTTGGCATTTTCACAGCGCAAATCACGGACACAGATTCTTCTTCCTACAGAGGTCGCCTTACGTTATCCCTCAAGGCAAAAAAGAATGCGAAGGATCGTTTGGACGTCTAGTGGTTTCAAAATGCTTTTACTCATTCATGGCTTGTGCTTATGGATCGGTATGGGTATGGTCCTCTGTCGTGGGCTGGCATCCTCATCGCATTTTGTACGTATCCACATCCATCATGCAATGGTCTACCACCCTGGATACGCCCACACGTGTACCCGTACGGGCCCTGACAAAGTAATATAACACCGTCCACTGCGGTTTCTCAGAATTTAACGGTCAATTTTGATCGGAGGCATAAATTGGTAGCGAAATGAGGCCTCGGAGGATGAGCACCGGTCGGGATTATTAATCCGTTAATCATGGGTGTGGGTATGTATGGGACTCGATTTGATTGGCAGCGATCGTGTGCTGGAAATGTCAGTCAGGTGTTTGTTTTTTCTTGTTCTGATACTTAATACGCTTATAACCCGAAGTCGCCGAGACTTCAAGTATACAGTTTTAGGGAAGAAAATGTATTACTTAGGCCGCAGATACGACATACAGAATTGGAGAAACCCCCTACATTTCATGTCTGCTGACACGACCGCCGATTCACCCCTTCAAATTCAAACGCGTGTGATATCGAGAGGAAAAGAAGAAGAAGAAGTGGTAAAGCAATTTTTATACTTACGCCCACAATCATCACTGGTAAGTAGTTTCCCGTGATTGGGTTGGTTGGGCACGCGCGTGATACATAGTAAGTAACGGTCGTTCCTGAAATTCTGAAGATGTGACGCATCAAGTAAGATCTTATCTCAAGATTTTATAGGTCGGTCAGGGAAGGGAAGGGAGCCTGGATCGGAGGACGGGGAGGGGGGGTGGGATATTGATAGATCTCTTATGGAAGAAGAGTTCGGTGAAAGTGAAAGGGAAGCGCCCAATTATAATCTTATTACCGATCCAAACAGTTATACTTGTGTTATTTGAGGATCGTACAAGGAGCGACACTTGGAACAGAATTCTAAGTAAAAATCTTACATGATTCTGAGTGGGTGCGCATGTATGTGTGTGGATTGCTGGGTGCAGGAATGGTACAAATGCATATGAGGGGAGGAAACGAGAAGGGAACAAAAAGTCTAGAGGTTGGGGTCCATGACAAGCCTGAAGGTGAGCGAATTCAAGACGTCGTGATCCCCGCTAACGATATTTTTGCAATAATAGGCTTCAAATGTTCGTCTGATATGTAATTGGGAGTATTGGAGTTTCGAGGGATTTGAGAACCTAGAGTCTGTTGATGGATTGTCAACGAACGAGCAAGAGATGGTAGGAAGTATAATGACGTACGATGATATCTCCAGACCTGACGACGCGAGTCCCAGTGATTCTGGAGTTGTTGATGTACGTTCCGAATGGAGTGTCGAGGTCACGGATGTATACCTGTAACGAGAAGTGAGTGAGGGTATTGGAGAACAAGAAGAAGGAAGCCACGAACGCCAGAACCATCCCACCAAACCTGGGTATGCGAAGAACTCAAAGGTAAAGGCGATATCGAAGAACCACCACCAAGTTTCTGTGGCGCAAACCAGCCATTGGAAGGTGAAGCTACGCGTCTTTGATTAGAATCTGCATCGACTTCTGCTCCTAGGATGATAACGGCTCCTAGAGGGAGTGTGATGTATTTCGTTTGGAAGGGGAAACTTCCTGAGATGGCGGAGAGGGAGAGAGTTGGGATGTTGGCGATGCTCATGGTGGGGTTTTGAGTTTGAGATGTGGGAAGCGGGTTTTCGATGGCAAGGAAGGAGGTCTGAGATGGATGATAAGATGTAGACTCGGACTCGGCGGAGGAGAACGGATGATAGCTTGAATGGATACGGGGCGAGGAGGAACGAAGACGAGAACACAGGCCCCTTTATATACCCTTCACCTGCCTTAAAGAAGCAACCTAGAAGAAGACATCTGCAGGGACGTCGAGAAGACCCACAGACAGCACAGGGTTTTGTTGGAAAGTGACAAGAGAAACACAACTGAGATCAAGATTTAATCCGCTTTATTTGTCGAAGGAACCGATGGAACGTCAAGTTAGAATTAGATATGTAGTCGAAGACTGGTCGAAGAATAAAAGGAGCATGAAAATTCCAAAGTCAGCGGCGTTAATCAGTGCCCTAAAAAGTGCAAACAATGATGGCAAGGCCGTATGGGACCTTATGGCTGTGAACCTTACAAAGGGGGGGAAGGAGAACGGAAATTGTCAACGACTACTTATTTGACGTTGTGGGCGTCAAGCAAAACATGCGTGTGCGCAGATGAGATGATGATCCATCGATATGGCGCCGAGCGCGATGGATGTTTTAATGTACGCCTCGAGCTCTCGTCGGTCGGCGGAAAAAAAAATAATCAGGAGCATTCTTGTTAGGCTGCCTCGCCGTTCACGTTCAAACGTTGACGTTCGCCGTTCACCGATCTAGGCTACACCTTGAAGGATGAAATAATTTAATAATCAATCGTTGATTTTACAACAAGATCGAAACACTGCCATATGAACATGAACGTACGAAAATGCATGATCTTCTACCACGTAGCTTTCGACTGGTCTTGGAATGACGGGTGAAAGCGTCGAGCGAAGAGCGAAAGGGCTATGATGCAGAATGACCTGCCCTTAAGTATCACGTGACCCCATTTTTCTTCGTAGATTATCATTGAAACCACCGCTCACGACGACCGACGACGACCACTACTACTCACCATCGTCATGTCTCGTTCTCTACGTGCTTTATCCTCTCTACGCTCCCTTGATGCTCTTCTCATCCTCCTCAGTGCCTTCCCGAAGTGAGTCTGTTCGTTCAATCACACGACATGAGAAGAATAACGAATTTGGGAATACTCAGGTGTTAGCGCTTCTGCTGCACGAAAATACTCGATGACCGCAATGAAGGAGCACCCTAACCAGCATCACAGGTCCTCTTCTCAACAAATACACTCTCGAAGTCGACCTCGCCTTCCCCCATCACGGAGATTCGACAATACCTCCTCCGCCTCCTCCTCGTTTTTCGACTGAAGGCGAGATCATGGAATAAACTCGTCGTCGTTGTCTAGGTACAAACTATCATCAGAAAATGAATGGAACAGTCCGAAATCGAACTGGAAAGACGCCCCAGAGCTGGTGGAACATCTAAACGCCATATTCCCCAAACTTCATTTCCCAATGGACCTCGCTAAACGAATCCTCACCCACGGTAGTCATCCTTCCCCTATTTATGGTCATAACGGCGCTATGAGCTTCATGGGTTCGTTTCCTTTTTCTCTCTTTCTTATTCCATTCTAACGACTAACCTTAAGGTCGAAGAGTAATGGAGTCCTACATCCTCCTCCTCCTAACCCCAAGCCCCTCCCTTAAAAAAACCCACATCCTAGACGAAATCATCTCACGAACACTAAACCCTTACTCCCTCCGTGATCGAAATGGGGTTTGGGTCGTACGATGCGTTGGACTCCCGCTATGAAAGCTAATATGCTTTCGAAGGAAGCGGACTAGAGGGAGATGTTGAGGAATGTTGGGTTGTATGTATAAGGTTCAGGGGGTGTGGTTAGTGCTGTCGTTGGAGGTGTTTTGTTCCAGTTTGTGCGTATAATCTATTTTCTCTTCGCGAAACGTGTATTCATCGCGTCTTTCTTTAGGGCGCGTCGGTAGCCCATAGGTTATTCCACACTCGAATCCTACCACTCCTAGTCAACCGCTCGCTTCCTCAGGAATTCATCAACGACGCTCAAGAGGCATGTCAACGCCTAGGCGGGGAGAAGGGGAAACTTTTGTTATTGGAGACATCGACATCTCGTGAGGAGGCGGAGCGGTTGGTTCAACCCGCATCATAAAACGTTCACACCCCGCCGTAATACCCTATCATCAGCAATAGTTACCAGGATGGTGAGTCTTTTTGGGTGTATCTTCTCTCGTAACTCATGCTAAACCTTCGGCAGTTATTTAGCTCGTCGCAGATAATATATATCATCGTTATTCGAAATTATTCATCATGACCTCACTTCACCTCAACTCATACGTTTTTCTAAGCCCGAACGAGGGGAGGGGGTATGGTCTCCTCAGCCCTCGCCCAGAGATATATTTCTTCTTACCGTCACCGACGCCTAGGCCTCTATCGCTCACCATACCCGCAGCAGCTACTAAGCATGTGAAAAAAGCGCCACCCCACCGCCACCGTTTTCTATCAAGAAACCTTTACCTTTTTTTGTATATATCTCGAGCTCCGTCCCATCCTATGGCCATGGCCAACTTCCTGGGTTCCTTATCATCACCCAAGGAAGGGAGTCAGTAATCCGCTTGTACTCGTTTTCGTCGACCTCTTTGTTTCTTTTCTCGGTTTTCTTGGCCTATCTGCGAGGTTGTTCACAGCGCACACCCTAAATTCTCATTTTTCAAAAGGGGGCTCTCTCCGCTCGGGGCGGACAACCTTCTTTTTTTCTTATCTCATGAGTCCTCCCTTTGAATCCCGAACGACCTCTCTTTGTCTTTTTCTCAAAAGACGTCCAGGGCTAGCGCTCTTTCCGCTTGAACCGGAGGAGACCTTCGAAGTATCATTGTCGCCCTCCCTCAGATGGTCCTTCCAAGCACTGGCAATCCTAAAGGCTATGGCGTGAATGAGATTTACTTAAACCCGACATCCGTCGTCTACATACTTAGGCGATTGACGCTGATGAAACGGAATCTTCTCGGGTACAATGTGCACATGTCGACAATCATGAATCATGATCATGATGAGTCGTCGTCGTGACGCGACCATGGATGGATCAATCATTTCTTGGCTTGACAGCTTCGCTTCCGTTGGAGTAAGTGGTATTATGTGATTGTTTTATCCTCTTCTTCATTGACCTCCACATATAGACGCTACATGGCTGCGTTCATTCAGCAAGATGTCGCCAAGGACCGCTGTACCTCTTCTACTTGAACGTTTGAACGTATAGGAGCCCCAAGAGCTGCGACGTTTTACTTTGTAATAACGATTTACACGTACGCGTCCCTTATCACCCCATGCAGAAAGAAGAACTGATGATCAGATTTGTATCAGGGTATTATGTCCAGCCTGTGTTTTACCTGATACGCACGTTCAGGCGGTTTACACTTATGCTCCCTGGTGAGTTCGCCGTATTAAAGCTCTTTGAAACCGCACTGAAAGAAAAGTTACATAGGAAGATTTAAACAAATTGTTTCCAAGCGCTTAGCGCTCGTTATTTCCGGCATTTTTGCCACTCCAAATCGATAGGTTTGATATATGTCGAACCTGGATTTGATCTCCTTATGGCTCCAACTCTTTTTTTCTTCTCATTGTTTCGCGTTAACCGAGGGAAACTCGGAACATTCACGCGCGATCAAGACGACCCTCGCCTCACATATATAACATCGCAATGATTTCCTTCAACATCTCCCAGCTTCCAAAATGCGTCTCTCTTCCTCAATAACCCAACTACTTTTGTCGCTCCTTCTCTCCACCAAAATCTCCCCATCAACCGCAACCACCTCCACCTCCACCTCCTTCCCTCTTGATCCCGGCTTTCCCATTCAACTCATCGTCTCCACAGCCCTCAACATCTCCACCCATTCCTGGGAATTTGGTACCGCCACCCAAGCTCTCCTAGAACTCTACGATCCCGATCTATCCATATTCGGTTCCTCCCCCTTCACCGCATCCAAACGCATCCCAAACGCATCAACCTTGCCTCAGGCCCTTTCATACGCCGCTGAGAAGATCGTGTTCGGGACTGGACCTAATGCCTTGGCGGATGGTGATGGTGCTGTAGGTGATCCTGCTAGTTTGGGGATTGGAGCTTGGTTGTTGGGGAAGAAGGATGGGTATGAACAGTTCAAGGATGGGGCGATTGAGACATATGGATATGTTACTGGAAGCGCTCCTCGTGCTTGGAATAACGCCATCTCACATCGAGCATACTACGTCGAAATCTGGTCAGTACCCACTTCTCGATCTCCAACGAAACCTTCTTTCTTCCTGACACGATATAAATTCCATCCAGGGCCGACTTCGTCTCGATGGCTCCACCTTTCCTAGCCTACTACGCCGCAGACACAGCCAACATAACAGGTCTCCAAGAAGCCGTCTACCAATGCTCCGCATACCGTCAAATCCTCCACTACAACACCTCTTCCCTCGACGCAACTTTCACAGGTCTATGGGACCACATCCTCGGTCCCACCTATAACGTCGATGCCGGCCTCTGGTCAACCGGTAACGCATGGGCCGCTTCTGGTATCACACGCGTCCTCGCCACTGTCATCAAAGCTCCACAAATCAAAGGAAGCACTCATAACGAAACGCTTTCCATCGCTCAATGGAGGGAATCCGCAAAGGGGGAGCTTACAACTTTGGTTAAAGAGATCATAGACGCCGTGATCGATTCCGGTGAGGCGTCGTATGAGAATGGGCTCGTTAGGAATTATTTCAACAATCCTACGATCTTTGGAGAGACTTCTGGATCATCCCTCTTCGCAGCCGTTATCTATCGTCTCGTCGTCTTGCTCCCTAACGTCTTTGGTAAGTCGAGCCCCGCGGGTAAGAAGTATATCAACTGGGCGGAGGGGATTAGGAAGACTCTTGGAGGGACTTTCGTCGCTCCTGATGGGACAAATATGACCCTTGTGGATAGGACTAATGGGACTGTTAGGCCGGCGGTTAACCCTCTTGGTTGGGGTGATACCGCGCCGTTCATGACTGGCAGTCCCGAAGGTCAGAGCATGGTGACGATGTTGTATGCTGCTTGGAGGGATTGTCGTTTGGCCAAGAAGTGCTGAGTGGTAGCTATATAATATCTCTCTATCTACCTATCTATTTATCTTGCCCAGTACACTCGCTCTGGTGATAGGTCAAAACACAATGGATTCGACTTTATTACACACAAGTACAGGGGGAATGATTCATAACCAAGGGTATCAGAGTTACGTTCGTGCTAATCCTTGGCTGATCGGAATTTCCAGTGGACGAACCCGACAACGTCGATGCTTGGGCATTTGCGGCATTATACTTCATTCATTATGATAAGTACAACTATTTATCATACGTTGTAATGATATCCATTTCGATCTTCCCAGACTCCCGCGAACTCTCTTCAGTTTGTAGAGCCCATCCTCGAGTTTAGATAAGTCGTCGTCCCATTCTGGGTCGGAACATGCAGGACAGGTGCATGCGAATCCGTATTGTTCGAGGCCAAGGTGACGTTTGGACCTGGTGAGGTGGTGGTGGTTGCAGTAGCGGCGAAAGAGTTGTTCACCTGAGGAGATGGGACGATGGTGTGGACAGGGATGGAGAAGGATGGTTCGTCGAAGTGGTATACGACGTTGGGGTTACAACTTATGATTCGGTTCAACAAGGAATATTACAGGATAAATGTAGTACGTACTTGTGGTTAAACCTCGCGATTTTGAGAGACACCGCAGCATAGGATTTTGATTCGTCCGAATCGTCTTCTTCAAGGACAATGGGTAACTCATTTGATTTGAACCTCCCCATGATTTCGCTCAACTCTTCACGACCACTGTGAAGCTCAAAAAACGCGTCGCGTGTTGGTTTATCCATCCACACATGCACCAGGTAACCTTCCGTGTTTGTCTTGATCTGGGTCCAACAAATCTAGTACGAACACCAGGGGATTTTCAGCAAAGACGAAGTCTCCAATCTCCATATCACATGTAGCAAACATTCCCATCCCCGTGCGACGACCGTAGTCGATAGAGGTGCTACCGATACGATAACGAGCGGGTTGGAATTCCGGTACGGAGTCAGGGATGGATGAGAGGACCCATCGTTGTTTGTCGTCGTGAAAGAGGCATTGAGACAATGTGACATCGTCCAAAGAGGAATGGAGAGGTAAGTGGTCATAACGATCTTCTCGTCAGGATAATCTCTGAAAAGGGGATCGTCATGATGAAAGTGGTGTTCTTCACGTGGTCCTAGTGATCGGAAGACGAGTAAGTGTCTGTTGGAAAAGAACAAACGAGCATCAGTTACCACGGTTGACGAGATGTAGGTTGTCGGTAACCGTCCGGTTGGGAGATGGATTGGTGTGGTGATGGTTTTCTATCACAAAGACTCAAGTTCGCGGTCGCTCTGCAAGTCGAAAATGGCACAAGAAGCCATGATCACGCATGATCACGCGGGTTGACTCTTGACTTGGTCCACAAGAGAAGGGTCAGACGAAGGGTTATCAGTGTCACCCGCGGTGACGAACAAAAGCATTGATTCAGATGATGACCAAAGTTATGGAGGTCGATGTAGAGACACAGTGAGCAGAGGGAAAAGGACAAAGAGCAAAGATCAATGTTAATAACTCAAGTACTCACTTGTTGGTACTGTCTACCTACTCTAGATCATATAAATCCTCTCTAATGCCCGCTACTGAAAGTAGTGTGGTTTTTTGGCCGACGATTTTTCAACAGGCTCGGATTACACACCACGTGACGTCTTCGGATCAATG
>JABAJW010009003.1:0-33597 GCA_018855395.1 Arthromyces matolae | reverse complement strand
AGATAAAAACAAGAAAATTGGGAACAAGTTTTAAAAGCCCTCTCCTATCTCCTTCAACGAGGCAAATTGTTAGGTGAGACAAGAAGCTTGCGGACATGGACACTGTAACGGAGATAGGTGTTCCACTCGGACGCCATTGCGAAAGATTTCTTTGAAAATGAGAACGAAATGAAAGTAGAAAACATGGAAAAAGACATACCAAACAATCTCGTGCTCTGTCTGGAAGAAGAACATACAAATAATCCAAATAAATGTTCTGCAACTTCCATAGTGTTTCAAGGGCAGAATCACAAAAATGACGACAAGTAAATGCTGCGTGTAGCAGTGAAAATTTATTGTTGATGAACGAAAAGATCTAAAGTAACAACTCGAGCACGTCAAAAACTTTGTGGTTAATGCGAGTAAAAACCATGGCTGTTCATACATCAAACGAAAGCCTGGTATAATATGGACATATTGAGACAAAGGTTCACCAATTGTGAATAGACATTGAAGCAAGCACGGTGCACAGACTAAAACAAAAGAGGAGTAAGAGAGACAAGTCAGACGATCCTGGGAAGAAAAACGTGAAAAACGTGATGTGAATTTCATTTTGAGAATAAGGCCCAACGACTAAAGAACCCACTACTAGAGTAGCGGGAATTGACAAAAGGTGAACGTATTGCCTTTTTTTTTTTGAATAAAAACACTAAATAGATACTGGATATCGAGCACAGAGTCTTTTGTAATGTATTTTGTGAGTATCTACTCCAGAACCTTGCCAGGGTTCATGATACCATTTGGATCGAGAACATGTTTTATCTTCTTCATCAAAGCAATGCTAACGTCACTCTTAGAATAATGCAGTGCATGTGTTTTCATGGCACCGATTCCATGTTCAGCGGAAATGGAGCCTCTGTGGGACGCTAGGAAGGAATATCGGGCTTAAGGTTTTATACCGTGCACTTCAGGAACGTTACTCACCGACAACTTCATAGATGTAGGGCTCCAAGGCGGCTTGAATCTCAGGGGTATAAGAAGATGCAACGACATTGAGGTGCAAGTTGCCTTGAATTATAGTGATTAATGGGAAAGGAACCCTACGGAAAGTGGACTACTTACCGTCGCCCACATGACCGTAGCCAATGACATGTTTAACCGCATGATCACCCAAAAGTCCATGAGACTTGAGATGCTCCCGAGTATTATCAACGACGTCTTGGAAGGTGTTGAGAGGGACCGAGATGTCATATTTATACGGTTTCCCTTCCTTGGAAACGGCTTCCGTTACGCCTTCCCGCAACGCCCATAACGAGGAGAATTGTGCAGGGGATTGAGACATGACACCATTGGTGACCAAAGGTTCCTCCGCAGTCAAAAGATGTTCCAAAAGATCAGAAAGTTTCTGGGATGTTTTGATTATAAAGAGAAACGCGCAATAAGAGAATGATTGTCACCTCGGTATCGTGCTCACGACGTCCACCGCTGGTCTCGACTAGAACGAAACATTTGGCACCCGCTACCTCTTCATCAGTAAGAGCCCTGCCTTGGCCGTGTTTGACAGCCAGGTCATACGCAGTTCGATCGATATACTCGAAGGCCGACAAAATCTCGGAGAGTTGCCGTTTAACGATCTCATACAGCGGAAGGACATTTTTAAACGATGGTAGCGCAAGAATGACGTTGTTGGACGCTTGAGGAGCGGGAGGAGTTAATATAGAAACGCCAGTGATGATACCCAAGGTTCCTTCTGAGCCGATAAAAAGTTGTTTGAGGTCATAACCTAAAGACAATGAGACAGGTAGAGGAGTGTATCTCAAGACGCTTCTCACCAGTGTTGTCCTTGCGCAATGTGGCCAACTGATCGAGAATAGTACCGTCAGGAAGAACGACTTCTAGTCCAAGAACAGTTCCGTGTAAAGACCCGTATCTAAGAAGACGAAGACCGCCTGCGTTTGTTGCAACGTTTCCTCCGATCTGGCAGCTGTTCTGAGTAATGAGTGGTTGTTGAGATGGACGAAGAAAGCACGGACCTCCCTTTTGCGCCCAAATCTATTGGCATAATATGATTATGGGGGGCAACATAATCGGTAAGAGATTGAAGGATGCAGCCAGCATCAGCAACCAGGATACCTGTTAGATGAGAGAAAAAAGTTTGAACCGAGGGTAGTACAGGCAACTGAGATGAAGGACTAACCAGACACGGGATCAAAAGCTCGAACTTTACTCATATTGGCAAGAGAAATGATCAATTCGTCGCGTAATGGTACGCTGCCGCCGACGAGACCGGTGTTGCCTCCTTGAGGAACGATTGCTATGCGACGCTGGTTGCACCACTTGACTATCTCGCTGACTTGTTCTGTAGTTTTTGGTTTGAGAACAGTTGTTGATGAACCACGGTATTTGCCCATCCAGTCACTGTTGTAATGTTCCAAGTCCTGAGATGTGGATGAGCTGTTCAAGGTGGAAAGTATAGCAGAAGGTGGTAAAATTTTAGCAAAATGAGCGAGATCATCGTGGTTAAGGGAAGTGTGTAAGTTGCGAAGGGAATGGACGAGACGACGACGAGATACGGAGAACATCGTGCCGAGGAAGAGGCCGGAATTGAGAAATATTTGAAAGGCGATCTTGATGATGTGGCGTGGGAGTTTTATCTTGCCTTTAACTTTCTCTATGTCTGCCCTCTAAGAAAAGCCATTGTCTTGCTTGCTTCTCGCTTTCATGGCCTCAGACGTCGTCCCAGACGGTCTAGTCGACACTATACCCGATGTCCATGCCTCTCTTGCTGATACCACAGCTCAACCAAAACCTCTTCATTCACATACCATTGCAACTCCTGGTAGTCGACAACTCCCTGACCAACATTCTGTACCCTCAACATCTGCTAGGCCACTGTCATCTCCAGTTTCTACTCCAAATAACACCTCTGAAGAAGGTTTTTTGGCTCAACAGCAACGCAGAGCACGCAACAGACTTACAACTGATGTATGTTCGATTTAACAATCCAACTACATTCATTGACTAGCCCTCTATCTTCCAGGTCCGCTCAACTAACCGTCTTTCTGGTTTCTTTACAAACCTAATTCATCGGCGAGATCATCAACCAAACGTACCTAATCCTCCAACCCCTAATCGCGAAGAAACAACCTCCGTTTCAGCTGCAGGCCTCAACTCCGAGTCACAGTCTCGCTCATCGTCTCCTGCTCTAGGGCGACCGGCAACTCCTCCTCCTTCATTACCTCCTCCAACACTGCAAGAGCTTGGATTGTCTCTCTCTGTCATCACTTCTAATCTCTCTCCTTCCCACTTTTCGACACCTCCAACCAGCGGCGCCTTCCTTTCACCCCATTATCTCCTTCTTTGTCATGCTCAAGGATTGGACTTTCTTCCCCTCGTATCCCCTCCTGTACCTCAACCCTATGCCCTCGTGCGACGTGTCAACTTTAAGAGCGTTGTTATCATGGAACAACGTGGGGTGCTCGTTGCCATTGCAGGGAGACGTGATGGCGTTCGTGTTTATGCTTTGGAAGAGGTCAGAAAATTCATTGAATGGCGAATAGATGCAGAAGTACGGCGAGAAAGAGATCGCACAAGACGGGAGACTCTCAAAAAGGTTGTATTGAACAGTTTTGACAACGACTTGCGTGATTCTACAGAAAAACCACGAAAGTCAAGTCTGTCCACTCCTCCTTTAGGTGACTCAACCCTACGAAATAACTTATCTCGCAAGAGCTCGCTTGGCTCCATCCCTGTTCCGAATCCACCGCCTCCTGTACCTTTGCTGCCTCGCTCTCCCACTCACCGGGCCCCAAAAAAGAATAGAGCGCCGGCGATCGAAGTTCTTCAACCGCCGATACCCGGGCCCAACGAACAACCCCCTCCTTACGCCAGTCCTTCTGACCTCACTCATCCACCATTGTTACAACGTCAACCTTCGACACTATCTCTCACCCTTGGATCACGAAGTGGATCTGTCAGTGATGTTTTGGCGCCAGCTCGCAGAAGCGCTGATATCGGAGGACCTCATGACCCAGATGTCAAGGCAGACTGGGCCGAGTCTAGTGACGATGAGGCTATTGATATCGTTGCTGCAGAAGCTAGTGGGAGCCAAGCATTGGATGAACGAACCAGCGCCACCTTTTTTGACAACCCTCCGTCGCAATCGACTCCTTCCACCTTGCAGACCACATCACCGCGTCCATCACTCAGCACATCCCGTCGTAACCGACCATCCAACCTCGATCTATCTATCTCTCGTCCTGCCACCCTCGTTCCGTCTGAACCTTCGCCCGCACCTACTCTATTGACCCTTCGCCAGGCGCTGTCAAACTCACCACCCACCCGTCGTACTATACATACGGCCGATATTCAAGAGACTGATACCCCATTTAGTGTTGGTGAAGACGACGATGGAGAGGACGACGATGGAGTCAGCCTCGCCCAAATTCTTTTCGAGTCCAGGTTACCTGAACTCCCCCCTGCAGGAACTCGACGACCACAGCAACCCATTTTGCTGTCTTCTTCTGCAACCTTGACTGCTGAGCCAGAGCCTCAGAATTCCAGCCCAAGGACCTCAGAGGGACATAACTCCTCTCGTCCTTCAACCAATGACTCGTCGAGGAGACGCCGTCGACGATGGTCTACGCTATTAGGAGGATCCCCTCTGGACGTTTCTTTGAGTACCGACGCAACTCTTGCGCCTACAACAGCACCTCTTGTTTACCAAAGACCAGGCCATTTCTCCCGGTCCCAATCTTTCCGATCCAGCCGATCAATTCCATCAACTGTTCGCCCATCCACACCTCCAAATGATGCCTCCATGAATAGATCTTCTGCCAACACTCTTCCCGAAATGCGTCAAACTACACCATCTTTGGTCTCTGTGCAGTCTTCACGTTCATCACGATTAATCCCTCGCATTTTGAGTAGTGCATTTGGTTCGAAGAGGTCTGAAAATCGATCTGCAGTCCCTGCATTGCTCTCGTCTCAGTTGGATTTAGCAAAGAAAATACCAGGTCCTGTGGCGCCTCAGGCCCCTCCTCCAAAACTGGAATATGTTAAATTACCAGGCACAAAAGGTGCTTTAATGATCAAGGCTGTAGAAACAGTCAAGAAGAGGTCAGTCGCTTTTCTTTCGTGTTATCTAGGGTTGTTGCTCACCGCCCTCAGTTTCCTTGCGATTTTATGCGGGGATAGCGGTGAAAAAGTTGAGCTATTTGCAGGCACATATCGGACAGCGCTTGGACTATCTCGTACCTTCATCTTGCCGGATTCTCCTCGGTCGTTGGAGCTGCAGCTCCAGGGCGACGACCTGGTTGAAGTGTTCCTGGTGTTTTCGCAGAATGTATTTGGACTTGAACCAGCCACAGTGCGGGTTCGGGAGGTAAGAATAGGACGAGCAGAGCGTCGCGCCGCGAGGAGGCGGGCACGAGAAGCCCATGCGGGCGAGAACGCGACCAACGACTCGGAGGCAGCCATCGCTGAGGAGGACACCAATGTCAATGTCAGCATCGGCGTAGTCACTTCAACCGCAGCTGATGGCGATGCCAACGATACGCTCATTCCCAATGAACATCCCGATGCTCATCAAGATGGTGTTACGCCTCCGGACACCGCGTTATCAACGACAATTGGGTCGTCGGAAGAGCTTGTGGCGGTAGCTACGGCGCAGATGGGCCCTTACACGACATTTCAACAACTGAGTTTTGCCCCCAACTTTCCTTTGGCTTCGATTGCGGATGAATATATCATACCACCAACATATCCGTCCTTTTTAGAATACCGGGCAGAACATGAGTCTGAAGAAGGAACTTCTATTAACCTTACTCAACTACAATTTACTCCTCCTGGTCTTCCTGTGCCTGTACCTATGGCCCCATCGCGATGGTACTACCGCGATCCTAAGAACGTTGTTCATGGTATGATGCAAGATCCTCTGTTGACACCGAAACAATTTTTTAAACTTCTTTTCCAGGTCCGTGGAAGCCTTCTTTAATGCAGGTCTGGTACAAGGATGGACTCTTACCTCTGGATCTCCCGGTTCGGAGGGAAGAAGATGACACATTTATCCTTCTCAAGGATCTTCGCTTACAGAGCGTTGATCCCACACATCCCTTCCGCCCACCCCCGCCAACAGCGACACCTATGCTCGTCGAGACCGCTGCAGTGGGCACAGCGAGGCCTTTACTTTCGCCTCTTTCTCTCCTGGCACAACCCAGGCATTTTGGGCCTCCTGCATTGTTTTTCTCTTCGCGTGGGGGACATAGTACTGCAATTGTGGATGCACGAGGACGCTCAGTCCTCAAGGGGCGTTTCATGTGGAGCTCTGATGGGCCAGAGGAAGATACCAAAGCATCGCTGTTCGGTAGAATGGGTGACATCAAGCGCCTTGAGGCGTTGGACGTCGACGACCGCTCCGTTCTGGTCGCTATGCGGCAAGGCGGACTTGAAGCAGTGGATCTTAGTGATGCACTACTACGTCCTGGGGACGATTCTCGAACTGTTTTGCCACAATTTACTCCCCCCATTTCAAATGTTAATCGACGGGCACCATTCGTTTGGAAAATAGGTATGCCGGTTCCCGCCACGCCTACCACAGCCACCATACTATCTAGGGCCAAGGGATCTACCAGCCAAATGCCAGGGCGAAAATCGAGTGCTACGACGAAATCGCCGACAGCTAGGTCAGAGTTCTCATTGGGCGATGCTGAACTTGACTCTCAAGATGAAGTGCTATTCCTCGGGCGGAAAGATGACGATATTTATTTTTGCGAACGAAACGCTGGATCTTTCCGTATTTTACGCTTGTGTCCTAGCATTGCATGATGAGTACTGTATCACTTTCTTCGTTATCAAAGAGGACTCGGGGGGTTATTTTATTGTGTTGCTGCCATTTAAATCGCCAAACAAGCATGATGTAACTTTACAATCAATTATACAACTCCTGGATAAATCTCTACTTATAGATGTTCAAAACGCTGACGTTCCCAGACAACAAGTAATCAAATGTCACAATTTGGCAACAGTTTTCCGTAATTCCGACTTGAGTATTTTACCGGTCGAAGTTTTCTGTTGGAGATTTATCAGACCAAGTCCGGAATACCTCCAAATATGATAGCTCACAGGAAGATCTTGGACAACTTCCACCCACTCGGGGCATGCAAAGCCAGGCAATTTCTTCCTAGCGTGCCCTTTCAACTCAGCAGAAAACTGTGCCTGTCGTCCAACCCATTTAGCAGCATGCTGGGGATGAAGAACAACAAAAGCCATGGGTCGTTCACCCCATTTGGGATGGCTTCGTGCCACGACAGTGACTTCAAGGATGTCAGGGTGCGTCGCAAGTTCTGTTCTTACTCAGTAAGCAATGCTAGCCATGAATCGAGGCAACTTTGGATACAGATATTACCTTGTTCAATGGCCAAAGAGGATGCGTTTTCTCCGCCTGATATAATGATGTCCTTGCTTCGATCCATTATGGCGACATTACCATCAGGATACCAGACAGCAAGATCACCGGATCTGAATGCCCCTCCACGGAAAGCCTTAGCCGTTGCCTCGGGGTCATTGAAATACTAAGCGGAAAGAGGTACAGCTGCTGTAAGCATGTGGGTTCATAACTAAGTCAAGAAATACCAACTGACTTCTTTCATAGTGATATTCCCTCGGGTTACGATCTCACCCAAAGTTTTCCCATCTCGAGGAACGTCGATCAGCTCGTCGGCCTTGACATGATTACCTGACTGGTAAACGACCCGAACATCTTGGGCGGTAGCAAAGGCTTGCCCTTGCCTGGCCATGTACCTTGAACGCTGCTCTAGAGGCAGCTTTGACCAAAAGTCTTGCTCGTAGTTTCTCGTGAAGGGACCATAAGTCTAGTCGACACCATGTCATCCGAGAGTGAAAAGCTCAGGATGAATGAAATTACCTCCCTGAAGGGAAACATCAACCGAGTTCAAACATGATGCAGGATAAAGCACGTACGTCAAGCCATACACATGAACAGGCTTCATCCCTAAAGTCTCAAGGGCGGCGATCAAATGAGGCGTTGGAGCTGCTCCAGCTATGCGAACCCCTTGTAAGCCAGACGAAATTGGAGAACAAAGCAGATAAGATGTACCAATGATCGCAGTGACTGCTTGGGGGGGTTTCGAGGCTAAGGGGTCGTTGGTTATCCCAATCTTGGTTATTCTTGCATTGAATGAACACCGTGAAGTAAAAAAACTGACGACCCTACCTGGACTGTGGGTGCCCCACAATAGTGTGTTACGCCTGAGTGAAGTAAATGCTTCCAGATGAGAGGGTAGTCTACTGTGCGGAGTGTGATCTAGGAGGTGTCATTCGAATTGAAGGCCAGCTGAGCGGGACCCTTGCCTGTGTTGCAAAAGCGAAGACGTTTGACCATGGGAAGGTCCAGCCGGCAGCATGAAACATAGGCAAAATCCTGAAAATCGAAGTTGAGGCTTTGGTTTCGAGAAAACGAGGTTGAAAAGAGTTTATTCTGACCAGAGATATACAGACTGCCGGTTCATTCTAGGCTGAGAGTTAGTGACACTGTTGACCTCAAACCGTAGTACATACTGGCCCTCAAAGGCGTTAGCTATAGCCGCCAAATATGATCCTGGATACGAAATCTGTTCAGTCGCTTTGATATCATAGTTTCACAGTAAACCACCAACCTCTCAAAGTTGTAAGAACACCCTTTGGCTATAGAGATGTTCAGAAGAGCATAGGTAAGGGATATGAACAAGGGTCATACACGACCAGTTGTTCCCGAACTATGGAATAACTGAGAGACCACATAGGACCATGTGTAATGCACGTACGTATAGCAGAGGGTGCTCGGTGCATTCTCGTCGGCATGTGCATCCAAGCCTTGCCATCCCTTTTCGTGGCTGAATCTTCGACCATTACTCAAAAAGGTTTCATAAGGATCCCCAGATCTTCCGGTATCGTTGGATACGATGAAAGGTAGTTTTGTGCCTTGGATTAACTGTGTATACTCATGGTCCACCAAGATGAGACGAGCGCCGCTGTGTTCGAGGATGTATGCCACTTCGTTGGACTTGAGCCTAGTGTTGATTGGCACTAAAACGGCTCGTGCAGCAAGAACGCCATGATGGGCATCTGGAAAGGTCAGGATTTGAGCATCATGAGTGCGTATGTGGATTAGAACTCAAAGCTACCTGCAATCAGGGGCCTGGGAGAATGACATGGTTGGTCAACAGAGAATAAATATTGATGGTGTCGAAGAAACTTGCGAGTTAGGGGCAACGACAGCAACACGATCTCCAGGCTGAATTCCAGCGTCAATGAGGGCATAGGCCAAGTTTTGAACACGCTGGGCCCTGCGAGACGATTCAGTGTTGTCAAAGAGCGACATATGGAATGTAGCTAGACCAGACGGAGTATGTATACGACACAGGATGTTCTACATCAGGGTGTACGAGAGCGACTTTATCTGGATATATCTGTGCAGCTCGTAGCAAGAAGTCTAGAGGGTTCTATGGTAATACTATCAGTGAGCGGGAACATGGATTAAGTAGAAAATAAAATGAATACCAAAGGGTGGATGTGTACAGGGAGACCAGATGGCTGTCGCAGTCTTATAGTAAGATCAAGAGGGGGTATACTAGCAGTAGTTGGGGTAAACGTGGAGGACATTGTGGTAAATGGCTAGAAGGATGTAATGGTACGTACTTTATACTACCCCGGACTGTTATACCCATTTGGACCAAGTTCTCCTCTCTCCCTCCAAGTACTTGACATGTATGTTTTCAGTATATAGGTACATTCAAATACTGAGCGAGGGTTAGCCTGGCGACCATGCTTGACGTCGACATCTTTGACCTTGACATTCAAGGGAAACTTCCTGGACTGGACATTTACACACAAATCTCCTGGTGTTTCCACATTCAAGAAGATCCCTCTTCGCATCCCTCAATCATCGACATACTCTCTAATGGTCTCGAACGTTTGTCCGCTAGCTTCCCTTGGGTAGCTGGTCATATCGTCAAACACCACAGTGACAACTCCAACATCGCTATCAAGGTACTTCCGGAAGACCATCTTCGTCTTCTTACGGTCAAAGATCTCAGAAATCACCCGTCAGCCCCTACGTTCGACATTCTTAAGAAAACAAATTTCCCCATGAAAATGCTAGACGAAAATCTCTTTGCACCCCGTATGACGATTCCAACCCCAGAGGAACCCTCAACACTACCTGTTTTTCTTGCTCAAGCTACCTTCATTACCCAAGGTTTATTTCTCACTTTCGTTGGCCATCACTCCGCAATGGACATGACAGGTCAGGCGCAGGTTATCCGCCTGTTGTCAAAGGCATGCCACAACGAATCATTTACAGATCAAGAATTGCTATCTGGCAATCTGCATCGCAGACACCTGATCCCCTTTCTCGATGAATCTTATAAACCTGGGCCTGAACTTGCACATCAGCTTAAACAGCCTGACTTGAAGTCAGAAGTTCACTTTGTCGATGTACCTTCCAAGTGCATCTGGTCCTATTTTTCATTCGACTCGAGTTCCTTCGTGGCTCTTAAAGAACTGGCCACTCGAACTATCACCCCCTCTCAATCGTACATCTCTACAGACGACACCCTAACCGCTTTCATCTGGCAATCTGTGGCTCGTGCACGTTCTTCTCGTCTGGCAACCACTGCTACATCGACACTTGCCCGTGCCGTCGATGTTCGACGTTATCTACGTGTTTCCCCAATGCATACAGGACTATTGCAGAATATGACGTATCATACAAGCCCTGTTCAGGATTTGATTGTGAGTCCGTTGGGAAACGTGGCATCGCAACTTCGCGCGGCTATCGATCCACAAACCACTGATTTGGAGTATCGCACTCGTGCCCTTGCAACCTTTCTCGATCGCACAACAGACAAAAGTGTGGTCTCAATCACTGCATCAGTGGATCCTTCGAAAGATATCATGATCAGTTCATGGTCAAAGGTCAATGGTTATGAACTTGATTTTAACTTGGGATTAGGGTACCCTGAATCAGTGCGGAGACCACGATTTATTCCTGTTGAAGGTTTGATCTACCTAATGCCGAAAGCACCAAGTGGTGAACTTGCGGTGGCGATATGTTTGAGGGAAGAGGACTTGGAGTGTTTGAAGGTTGACGAGGAGTTTGTGAAATATGGGAAATATATTGGATAAATACTTACGGACGGGTGACATGTTTGCCCTTTGATATGATGGGAATATGGAGACAAATAGGAAACAAACAAATTCTCTACCTTCCTTGTACTACTCCGTCCATCCAGTTCCTTATTCTCTTTCATTCAAACCATGTCCGAGTCAGCCTCTGGGTCTGTCGACAAATCTGTTCAAGTCAAGCTCGTACTCCTCGGTAAATCTTTCGTTTAGCCCTCTCTCACACCCTCATCCTTTCTTCAGGCGAAGCTGCTGTCGGCAAATCCTCTGTTGTCCTTCGATTTGTGCGCTCAGCCATTCTCTCAGTTTCTTTTTCTTTATTCCTCGCAAAATTTAGGTTTCAAATGACTTCCAGGCTAATAAGGAACCCACTATCGGCGCAGCATTCCTCACACAGAAATGTCGATTAGAGGATCGTGTTCTGCGCTACGAAATCTGGGATACCGCGGGGCAAGAACGTTTCCATTCTCTTGCGGTATGTTTACAGCCTCATTTTTTTTTGTTCCCCGCCTGACCCCTCTTTTGTTGTAGCCTATGTACTATCGCAACGCCCAGGCTGCGGTTGTCGTGTACGACATTACTAAAGCTTCCAGTCTAGAGAAAGCAAAGTCTTGGGTGAAAGAGCTTCAGCGCCAAGCTAACCCTAACATCGTCATCGCTCTTGCTGGCAACAAACTCGACCTCGTTCAACCATCCGCCTCATCAACTGGGACATCGACAGTGGACTCGGAGGATGAAGCGGATGACGCGACGGCTACTCCAGGAGAAAGTACGGCCACATCAAATGAACCTGAGAGTCTTCGTCAAGTGCCCAGAGAGGAAGCTCAGGCGTACGCAACGGAGGCTGGCCTACTTTTCTTCGAAACCAGTGCCAAGACGGGGGAGGGGATCGTCGACGTCTTTACAGAAATCGGTAATCCTTTCTCACTATGCACGGATGATTTTACTCACCTCTTCGAACATTGATTAGCCAAAAAGATTCCCATTGAACACATTCTGGCTGCGACGAAGGGCACAAGCCGACCAGGTGCCGCAGGCCGTGCTGATGGTGCACGGCAAGAGGGCGTCAATCTTCAGGAAAATCCAGTGAAGACGAAAGATGCTTGCAATTGTTAGACTTACAAGATCCTTTCTTCCTTTAATTATGTATACAGCTATGATTTCTAACGACTCTCCAATTCTTCATATGCATCTTCTATTACACGGCACACACTCTTAGCAGCTATTTTTCGGAAATTAGAAATTTACACAAAGGTACCATTAGATCTAGTTAGTCCACGTAAGGAGGGGGCCGGGTTACACTTTCTTGCTCATTAGAGTTCACTGGTATGGGGTACGGGGGTGGAGCATATGCGTGAGCCTGAGCTGGCTCTCTTTCACTCGATGCGATGGGCCGTTGCTCCGAGCTGAATGAAGGTGGCTCCTCCGTGAGTGGAGCATGAGGCTGCCTAGGCATCTCGCGGGATCTAAAGTCTGAATCAATGCTTGGTGGAGGGTCAGAAGGATCATCCATGGCAGGAGGCGGTGGCGGTCTGTCCCCAATGACAGGCTCTTCACGGTGATCCAACGCGAGGCCTAATACCTCCATTGTAATTTCTGGTTCACCACTTATGTCAACGAGATCCGTGAGGTCTGTATCTCTGCTCGCCATTTCTAAAGTGGGAGGGGGTGTCATGGGATCTTGTATCAGCTCAGTGTGACCATCGAACTGGTCGGAAGAAAGAAATCCAAAGTCGATACCCTCGCCAATGATTGTGGGAAATCGTTGGTGATCCTCTAGCATTCGTGGGTCTTCACTGGGAATAATTATTTCCTCCTCGGATTCTAAGAATGTCGGGAGTCTTGTTGAACTTGATTCTGCACTATCATTGAGGGTAAACGGCGGTGGCGCGTCTCTCTCCTCAAATGGAGGTGGCGCGCTGCTTGGCAAAATGCTAGGACCAGCTTCACCCTCTGAATAATGAGGGATGGGATGGTCAACATCGTCCTGTCGGACCGTTTTGAGAGGTGGTCGATCATGCTTCTTGGAATAGGCGGCGTCAATTTCGGGTGATACCTCGGGTAGTGGAGCAGGAGGTGCAAGGATGGTGATCGGAATAGTGATCGTTGAGATGTTTTCTCTTCGAGCCGTGATATCAACAAATGATACGTGAACGACGAGACAGAAGGTAATGGAATGGAGGATTGTCAGCTGAGTAATGGAAGGGCATTCCTCGCCATCGTAGGTTCCACAATCAACACTTGGTAGATCGCTAGGGAGGCTTGAAGGAGATCGTTGGGAGACAGGATAATTCAGCAGGAAACGCAATTTGACTGGGCGGGAAGAATGGAATCGACAAGAGGCACCTGAACGGGCGACAATTTCCCTGTGAGATGGACTCAATGGTGTCGAGAATAGAGGTGCTTTAGACATTGCAGCTGTTGCATGAGATCTGACTTGTGTCATCGTCGAGGGCCCGTCAACTTGCGGCTCGGTCCTGTCCCAAATCCTCGACACTGAGACTTCATTCACAGATCCATCTGCATCATCCTTGTCGACCTCTATATTACGAACGAGTTCAACTTGAATGTTCCTTAACCTCAATCCTCGGTCCAGGACCAATTCCTTTGCAGGAGAAGGTACCGTGACGTACACCGGAATGGATTCTCCTGCTATGAATGTTATTCGAGGCACTTGAACTTGAACGTGTGTTGGGTCCTCAAGAGTATGCGTTTCCGGATGGACAGGAACAACATGAGAATGCGAGATAAAACGTCGTGTGTGGACTGTGAGCGTCTTGGAGTGAGAAGATAGAAGGGGGTCCGATGGGAACAGCGTAGCTGTTAGAAGGTAGGACAAGGAGGAATTCGAAGTCCTTATCGACTGAGGTGCATCGACCTGAAGAGGAATTGCAAAAGGGAATGATATTGGAAAAGAAACGATTGAGCCAGGGGTACGCGTATATAACACGTTCTGAAGGGCGGCCAGTTCAATCTCTTGGTCTGCAGCTCTTTCCACGATTCGCAGAGAAATGGTCCTGATCGCAAGAAGGTAACTCCAGAGAAGAGATATTCCAATAATGAGTTTTTGCTCACACTTTGTTCCAACGATCTGGTTGGGTGGTCTTGATTTGAAGCTCGCCTTCAATCGCAGCGCGTTCACCTTCCGCCCCTAGATAACCCTTCTGGAAGTTCACAGAATCCCCTGAGGGGATGATTAGTATTTGAGGGTCGCCAACAACAATCGGTTCTGCATTTGAGGCAGATTGCTGGTCTGGATCCCTTTGGGAGTAAATTGGGGGAGGCAAGGAGTCGGACATGGCTGTTGGTAAGAAGTGTTTCAACACGTGCGAGTTACTCATTAAATCTAGACTCGGAGTCGGGTTTCGATGACAATACTTTATACATAAACAGTTCTACAGCGAAGAAAGCACGATAGATTTATAGGAAATAACGGTGAATAAGTGTATTCAGCGCTCAGCACTCAACACGCGAAAGGCTCTCTAATTCGCCAAAGAAAACCTCATCCTTTGCGACCTCATGCAGCATCAAGACATCCCATGTGACATCTCGATGGCCGCCTAGCAAACCAGTTCCCTTCTCAGAGGTGCTATCGGCCATCTCCCCGTAACCCATTCCAAATGACATTGTGGGAGCAGCCGACTTGGATGTGTCAAAACAGTCCTCACCATCATCCAGAATTTTCATGACCTCCACAGCCCTTCGGGAACACATGGAGTAAAATCCCCGCGATTCGGGATTCGCCAAAGTCTTCTGCACAAATCTCCACATGATCGTTTTCAGTCCCAAAGAACGGTTCTCCTTGATTTTCCCCTTGAGATGGGGAGGAGCGAGGAAAGCCAGAGAATATAAAACAATCACGAGCTTCTCCATGTAGCTTAACCAGGTTTCCCGGAGCATCAATTGGAAGTCAGCGTCGACCACGGGTAATCGGTGTACGAGAGCTTCGAAAAGACAGATGATGGAACTGTCGGGTATGTGTTTGGCATAAACATGCCTATTAGAGTCCAACTGACTCAAATGGCTGAAGACTTCGAGAGCAGCATCGACCAAGGCAGGCGGCTTAGGGCTGCCATTGGGAGGTATCCCAGTAAGGTTAATCAATGACATTGGCGAAATGGCGTCAATTGGGTCGATGAGGTAAGATGAAATCAGATCGAACGACCTGAAAACCATCCGTGAATTGATTCGAGGTGAAGATGTTGATAATTGGATATTTGGAGAGATTGAAACCAAGATATAGAGAACATCGCGGCGGACACGTATCAGGTCACCAAGAGAGAGCGCGGGTGAGGCGGGCGATATCGCTGACGTTTCGCTTCGAATGACAATACACAGGCGAAGCATGAGGTCAATGAACCTCGTATGACGTGATAGAAAGTCAAAGTTGTCATTCAGAGTAGATAGATTCCGAATGACATTTGTTATGGCCAATATTATGTCTCCAGGACGCTGGAGAAGACCCAGACTTGGGTCTCTAGACCCTTGCTTGGGTTGGAGGACGGCGAATGGCTGGCTTTCCGATTCATGAACGAGATTAAGGAGCTCTCGCTGAGTCGCAGTTTTGGAATTAGACGAGGAGAGATCCTCTGCCAAGTCCTCAGAGCCATCGAATGCGCGTTCCTCTAGGAGGTCGAGAATTTCATCGAAGAGGTCAGGAGCTTGAGGTAGCGGAAATCCTGAGCCAGGCGTAGGGCCCCGCATGGTGGACAGTACAGTCAAAGTGGTGAGTGCATAGGACAGTTCGGATGCTAATCTCGATCGAACAGACATCGTTAATGCTTCAATGTCTACAGTACCCCACTCGGTAACGTCCCGTATGGGGCGGCGCTGTGCCGTTGTTGCAGCTTCGTTCTCCAACACATTCAGGTCTCGTCCGCCGTACGTATCAACTTCGCGGGCAAGGGGAACATATTCGATCCTTCGACGGAATGGTTGTTGTCGAGACCCTGGTGGTATTTGCATTACAGGTGTTTGTGGGTTGACCCCAGTAGTCGTGGCAGATGTGGATGAATTCCGATCAACCGCCGGAGATATAGCCGACTAGCACGGGGGATGTTAGTTTGAACAAGGATCAAAACTCTTAAATTGGATCATACAATTGCGTTTTCAGAAGGGGGTTCTGACCCTGGGTCAGATAAGAAAGGTGGTTATGTATACTTGAGTGAAAACGAAAACTCACCAGTTCTTTGCCTTGTCCTCTTCCCTTCACCGTCATAATCAATCTTGCGTTTAATCCCCTGGGCCTCGAGATCAGAGTTGCTACCATCGTATGGAGTATCATTGGATAGACCACCAGCAAGGGTAACACCTGGAGTGGTTGTTGGTGGTGGTAGGAACTCGGACTTTTGGGTTGAAATGGGTTGGAATGACGAAGGTCCATTCGTTGTTGAGGTTGAGGTGGGTTGTGCTGGGAGACCGTTCTGCATGCCAGGGTTCGTATGACTGGATAAACGAACAGAACCCAGAAAGTCTGCTGATGCTTGAGTAGTCGCCTGCCGAGCCCTTTTCTGCTGATCTTGCAAGTTGTTTTTATAATGTTGCTCGAATGGATATAACATGGTCATGTATATCGACGCGAGTATCTGTGCGACTGGAATGGAGCCAACATTTGGAGGTCGCTGAGGCATCTCTTCTGGAAGGCCGAACTGAGGAAGAATAGCGGCCCAGCCATTATTGGCAGCGACCTGTGATTGAGAAAGGACTGGTCAAACAGCAAATAGCAACGAGCAAGAAGACTGGATACGTACTGCATGGCCACCCCCACTTTGAAAAACAATGCCCCACAACTGAAGAAGTCCAACATCTCTTCCTGCAAGTCGAATTGTACCTACTTCTGAAGAAAGCTCTATGTTCTTCCACTTGGATGAACTCGGGTCAAAGTTAGGTGAAGGAGCGCCTATGAGAGCCGGCGGCAGGGGAGTGCCCGCAGAGGCCATAACACTAGCCAGTTGGTGTAAAAAGTTTTGTCGTCGTTGTGCAAAAGTGTTGTTATTCATTGATGTGGGTAATCTGGAGATAGTTTGAGGGATTGAGTCGATGGCCGAGGACGACGACGACGACGAGGAAGAGATAGTATGAGGGCCAGGAGGAACAGTTGCTCCGAACAATGGTGCCGAATTTGTTCCGCTTGGTAGAGTCACTGGGCGAGTATTTGCTATTCTTGCCTGGCTTACAGCGGAAAGAGCAGCCATTTGTTTCGCAGCTTGAGTGGCATCCATGTTAATGGTAAAATGTGAACATACAGCATCATTATCATCAACTTTCCCATGTTTAGTCACCCTCAATCTTGATATTCATTCTTCATTCCTTAAATATTCTCTTCCAAGACGTCTAGCTAATAACTGTGGCGTAGACGTCCACATTGACCACGACTGCTTGTGTTATCAACACACAAACTAAATCTTTTCCCTCAACCTTTGCTTTTTTCCTTCAAAAACTCGTTGCTATTAGCCTTGATATACTTGCTGGTGGCATTATACAACCCTGTAACTGCCAATGGCAAGGGCTACATACACAGTGACTTGAGTACAAAGCTTGACTTTACAGCTTGTGACAGGTCACACTTATTGTAACATCACCTGAATTTTTTTTCTTTTCAACCAATGCCATGTCAGAAATCGAGGACATCTTCGCCTCGAAAGGTAAAAATACTCCTGCTCAACCCTTAGCTTCTACGTCCTCTGCCATCCAAAAGGAAGATAAACACAAAAACAAAAAGAACAAGAAGCGCAAACGCGTTGAACCTACCATTGCCGTCCAGGAAGAAAAACATATACCTACACCAGAAACTGTCGTCGACACTTCCAATGACTTATCAAAGCCCAAACGACCCAAGCTAGAAAACAAACCCAGAATTTCCAAGCCTTCGACCAACAAGGAGCCTGCCACTGACGAAGCCTTCACTGATTCTCGAGGATCCCGACCCAGTTGGTAATTCTCTGATCATGATAAACATCCATCTCATCTTCTATCATAGAAAGGACGACCGAAGAGGGTTGGACAATCTACAAGGAGGACGAGCTTGGCATACGTGAAGATGGGGGTGGTAAGCTGGACATTCATCCTGTTTTCTCTCCTTTCACGTTCTGGACTCAGACACCCCCTTGTGTCCATTTGACTGCGATTGTTGTATGTTTTTCTCCCTTGAATTTTCCAGAACATCGATTTGCTTACCTTTGCTAGGTTTTTGAGCCAATCTATACCATCTACGCCTACAATTTCTTCGCCCGAAATTGCCGATCTTGAGCTTTTTTTTGCGTAAGATTTCATGGAATCATAAACCTCGAGTTTCTATGTAGACACTCTCGGCTCATTCGAAGCCTCCCTAATAGTCCATGTGGCAATTATTTGAGGAGGTCAAAATGTAGCCAACATCGATCACACTGCCCTTTTCGACCTCAGCGGCCTTATTTGTAGGCTCGGTGATTTGTATAGCATTCAAAGCTACTTGGGATACATAAGTACTTGTCAAATACCAACTGTTTGCTTAGTGTTAGAGTTTCTCCCAAATGATATTGTTTATTTCAATCATCGTCATCGTCATCGTAGTCAACAAGCCCCGCTGGCGCTTTTGTGCTTTGTTCAAAAGGATCCTTTCCTTCCAGTGGCATTTCGCTGGCTTTTTTGTGTCTTCTCTCCTCGGCTTTCTTCTCCTCTTCGCCTTTCTTCACGAGATACGCATGACTCCCGACAATCTTTTCCGGATTTTTACACAACTTCAACCGTCGATCAACTTCACGAACTGCTTCGATCTCTGGGGGATGTCCGTACGACGCAATGAGATTCTTCAATGTATTAGTTTGATCAGAAAGGGTATCAACGGTTAGATTTGGCGTGGTTGAATTGGGGCGTAGTTTTAAAATCGACCATTGAGTTGCAAGGTCTGGAGCAACGAGTCCAAAAGCAGCAAGCGCAATTTGGGAGGGAGCATATATAAGTTCAGCATCAGTCAGCCGTGAAGCACGAATGTGCGTCAGAGCAGATTCGTAGAGTGACTTTGTGTCTGAAGTAGGAGTGAGGTTCTGTATGGGGAAATTAGCTGAGCACTGTGTTGAATGTGTTGTAACAAGACCTGGATATCTAGGATTATACCCCATAACGAACGATGGGCATGCCATACCGAAAACTCGAAACGGAGGCTCTGGGCAACGAGAAACTCCAGGTCAAGAACATCCGATGGGACAGTGTTGGGTATATGTGTTGTGTAAGTTTCCAGAGATATGGGATTGTTCGTAGTTTTGGTAGCAAGGAACAGAGCTGTTAACCTGTAGGACAGTTCAACTAACACATCTGAAGATGTATTTTCGGACGACCCACATAACGTTTTTGGGATGCCAATCCATAACGGTATTTTTCAAGTAGAAACGTTTCAAGTAACTAATTGCAGTTGCCTCGACCTCTTCAGGAAAACGAAAATGCCCGCAGAGTTGAGTGATTTTAGTGATATATAGCTTCACCAGAAGCAGTTCTTCATCCGCAGTGAGAAAAGTTACCACAGAGGAGGAGCCTGGCTGAGGTCATTTAAGAGAGTTTCATTTGATAACGACCATTGAGATAATATATACCTTTTCATTTTCTAATGTTTTTCGTATGGCATTGACGGCAGTCGTATTCAACGTGAGACGAAGATCAGTGAGTTGTTCTGGCGAAAATCTCCAGTTTCTGAACTGCGTACTTGACTCTCAAGATATGTCGGTCGAAATAAAAAGTGGCTTATTTTTTCCCTTTCTAACCAACACTAAAACCTTCGGTGCTCAATGCACCTCCTTCCCTCGCCCGCCTGGGTCCTCACACTCTTTATCACCACCTCTGTGGGTCAAATCTTGATCAACGGACAAATTTATACCAATGGATTGAGCATTATCGACTCACCAGCCCTTAATACGTATGTAGGGCTTGGGGCGATTCATGGTCTCTCTCTGACAATTGCCCTCTCTAGCCCTTTTTCTGTCGGAAGCACTCTTCCTATTGCAGTTGACGTGAGTTCCTGCGAAATAGTTTGAAGAACTGCTAATATTTGGGTACATATAGGTCTCTGGAGATGGACAGCTTGCTTCAGCCGCTGAAACTCCTGGTTCAAATCTTCCAACCCGTTTCGACCTGTTAGAAATATATCTAGTATCCTCTGAGACCGACTTGAACATAACGGTAGCATCTGGACCTGGTCTTTTAACCAACGAACAGGGTACTGTCAGGCATCTTAGCTGGACCATCCCGTCATGTGTAACCAAAGGAAACTACAATGTGAGATGTTTTCATGATTCCGTTCTACGACTATTTACACTAACCTTTCTTGTAGCTCACATTTTACGAGACTTCGCACATCAACGGCCAGGCTTACTTTTCAATCACACCCATCCCTATCACGATCAATAACAACGAGGGTAGCTCGTGTCCTGATTCTGTGGAAATCAATACCCTCCAAACTCAGCCCCAGAGCTCTTCCCCGGTCTCTCAATCGCCATTCCTTCCTTCGACTACTTTGGTATATGTCTCGACAGTGACATCAACAACTACCCGAAATGGGCAACCCACGGTGACAACGTATGTTCATTTGTGCAATACATTTTGCATATATGTATATATCGCTGACTGACGCGGTAGTTTTACGGAAACACTGACAACCACCATAGCTGCAAGCCAAATCACGGCGAAATCCAATAGCTCATTCCGCATCAGAGCTTGGACATCGAATACCCTTCCATTGGTTTCGTTTGTTTTAGTTTTTTGGGTGTTGTCATGAACCGTCGCCTCGAACAATGATATACATTTGACTGACAATCTGTTCGAACTGGCTGGCCGCGAGGTTGAGGTTCTGGATTGAAGGATTTGTTGGCAAGTGTGAGGACAAGGATATCCATCAAAGAGTTACAGGCAGAAAAATTCTGCATCGTGGACTAACTGGTTGTTTTCGATGGAGGGTATCATGTCTTGCCGACATTTTTTCTCCATAGATTGATCCACTCCACAATGCGTGCAACATTCGCCTCCAGATCTGACATTCCCTCGCTGATTAATTCCACTACAATTTCCTCTGGAAACGACGATCTTGCTTCTTCAAGGACAATCTGCATTATTTCTGCCTCGTTATTTTCTTGAATCTTTTTCAGAGAATAGCTTCTATAGTTACAACATTCAGAGTTCAGAGGTTGTTCTGGATGAATCATGCCATCGAACGAACCTTTTCTCCAGTCTATCCCATAGTTTTGTGTGATCACAGCGAAGGACGACCACAAGATCAGCCCAACGTTCAGGAAATGCTTCACATGTATGCCAGTCAAGAATCACGCCTCCTTTTGACACAATCGGCTCCAATTCATCGAGCAACTGATAAGCCTCAGTTTTAAAATAACAAGGAAAAAAAAAACGGATTGCGCACCCTGTCCTCATCAACAGTATAACTTTGCCATTCGTCATCAAAATCCTCGTAAAGGCCTCTCTCTTTGACCCATTCACTAATGTTAATATGTTGAAGGGGAACAGGAGACTCGTTGGCGAGGATTTGAGCATGTGTGGACTTTCCAGTGCCTGGTGTCCCTGTTATTACGATCACAGGTGCCTGTCTGGAGGCCGACGACATGATGAATCAGGATGGTAGGCAAGGTCTGATTGGAGAAACGGTAGAGAGTTGAGGGGGAATTTATGGATGACAGATTGTGGAGAAAGTTATGTCGAACAAATTTAATAAAAAAAAAAAAAAGTCGGAGGCGGGCCGTGTGATTGACATGTGTAGACCACCAGGACTGTTACTGTCGTAAGGCTAGCAAAGTATGGGACGGGCCGTGTGATTATCCGTTTATTTCTCTTCTGCTCCCCTAAGTAATGACCTCCTGGTGAGGGTTGTCCTAATCGTCGTACTCCCTCCTCAATGGCTTCAGCCATTTCGAGCGTCTCCAGTAGTTCTGTCTCATCTCCGTCAAGAACGACGACCTCTTCAGGCTTCGCTGACCCCACAGTCTTTTCAAATTCTCCCCTCCTTCGTCCTCGCGTTAATGAAGTCGAAGGATGCTGTGCCAACAAAGTCATCATTAACCTTTCAACGTCTCTAGTCATTCCTGATTACAGTCTTTACTACTCTGGTCCTCTCGAATCTTTTCAGCCATCCTTTTATGGCCTTGACGATGGTTCTCTCGTTGCCCCACCATTCGTTGAAGACCTCTCGGGAGCAAACTTGAGCCTTCTTGTGAATGGCATCCTCATAATGCTCTTCATTAGAAATATAGTGGTGTCTGGGGATTATCTTCGGCGGGTGAAGATCAAGAAAAAAACTCTATTTTATATCCTCTTCCTCAGCCAGATCCTAGCGCCAATAAGCCTAATCCCAGTGATCGCGTCATCATTCAGTCAAAGCCTTAATTGCACAGCGTACGCACCTTGACTAGTGCGGGGTACCAACATCTCATAATGTTCTGTAGCGTTGTTGCAGTGTCAGGAATTGTTGCTACTGGGTCGTTGGCACTTTTAGTAAGAGTTTTTTTTTGTTTCTCAAAACTTTGAATTCCGTCTAAGCTACTGTCTTTAGATTACAGGCATACTTGGAGTGAAGGCTTATAAATGCCTCAATAATTCGCGCTTGGTCCTGGCGATATTAGCACTGTTCCAATGCGCCTCCGGTATCATAGTTTTGCTGGACACTGTCGCCACACGCGGAGATCGCAGACTTACAGGTTTGACTGCACCCCTCTTTTTTTTTATCTTCAGCGTATAAATTGTTTTTCTCCCTATAGGTAGCTGCGTCCGAATAAGCAATCTTTTCTACACTCGAATTGTTGTTTGGATTCAGCTTCTGGAGTCACTGTTCATTTGCTGCTGCTGTGAGTACCAACATTTACGTTTTTGTCTTTACGTCGCCTCACTAGTCTCCAGTCATGTATGCTTGTTGGAAGTCACGAGGCTCTTCTGCAGCTCGTGGACGCATCTCTCTGCAACTATCAATAGACGACATGCCTATTGAAGTTCCAACAGACACGAGTGATCGCCCAAATAACCTTCGGGGATGGTGGGATTACATTCCTGACAAAATAGCCAGCCCGACTATCCGACAACTGGACCCCACCAAGCATAAGTCATTCAAGGGAGTACGGACAAAACTCAAAGGCATTCTCAAGCAAGATCAAAAGAAGCGTCGTGTCTCACCGCCCTACCCTCGAGAAAAGGTTGAAGACGACAAATTTCAAGATGTACCCTCAAACCCGTCCTCACCAGTAACTCGAGCGACGTCGCCTGCTCCAACTACTGGGAGTCGGTTTGGGAAATTTGTTCCCAGTATCCACCTATTTCAGAGGGTCGTGAAGGACGAGGTATCTACTGCTTGTTTCATCTGCTGGTGTCATTGCATGACATATATCTCGCCAGCTGCTGTATACAACTTCCATCACTGCCACCTGTGTTGTGGTCGCAGTTCTCGCCGCCATTGGGTTAAATTCCAAGAACGGTTTAACCGTAACTGGATGGATTGATCTGAACTGTGAGGCTCAACCAATATTCCACCACGTTTTATCTCTGATGATTACGTTGCCTAGGGGCTGTAATCTCGTTGTTAACTATCCACAGCTTCAGCCGTGTCGTAGGACGCCATGAAAGGGATGCCCTACTTCGCCAAACCTTCTCATCTAACACTTTCGCCTGTGGTACAAGGGCAAGGAGGCAGCCCAAATCCGAAATGTCTACCATTTCGATACCTAGCAGTGGAAGAGAAACCGAGTTTGAAACCGATAATCCATTCACAGACAGTCACCACTTTGAACTCCGCTCGTCTTGGAGTTCAAATGAATCGGGGGCATCTAGGGAACATCCGTCTAGCAACCCATTCGACGATACACAGTCCGACAATATCATACCGAATCCTTTTGCCGATATATCGCTAGATCGTTCGTCGATGCGAAGCTCTGAAGCTTTACTAGGGCGGCACTACGATGAACGGGGCTCGACTCTTTCCGTGTCGGATGGTGTTGAAAAACATGAAAAGAATGAAGCTACCTGAGCTCATTTAATTTAAATTAAAAGATGGACTTTCTACTATCCACTCATTAGCATGACAGTGTAATACATACAATACCAATCTTTCTGCGCGTCTTGAATTCCGAGCGACTTTTTTTTACTTCAAGCCATGGTTAACCTCGAGTCAACAAGACCAACCAAAATTTCTCACGCCAACTTGCACCTCAACCACAATGGAGATGGACGATGAACCAGTCAGCGTGCTTCCAATATATTACTCGACTTCATATGGCTCCGACATCCACCTGCATCAATTTCCATTGCTGACGCGCCCCTTACAAGCGCCTCCTTCAGCTCTCGCTAGTGGAAAGCGCATTTCAGCCAGAATAAAGCACAAAGTATCTAGACTGGAAATTCATCTTCCAGCTGATACTCGCTCCGAAGTATGGAATGTGGATCGTTCAAAAGAACTTGGAACAGCACGAACTGAAGACGATCGTGAAAAAAATCAAGCCGCGCAGGAGCAGTCGGCAGAATCGAGGTTGGGGGAAATTCGGTTACAGAGCGAGGCAGTACCTCAAAAAGGCACCTATATGCTCGGTGTTGTTCGAGATGGTGGAGTCGCTGTTCACGCCAGTTTTCCACATTGAAATCTAATTTAATATCAGGCCAACTTCATCTTCATCCTATCAGCCAAACCCATCAATTTCGGCCCACTTTGACTTACCTAGACGTGCTTTCCCGCAAAAACAAGAGAAATCGTTTTGGTGATGACTCTGATTCTGATGAGGGCCCTCCCCCGGATCCTGACGAGCCTGCACCTGTACAAGCGCCGAAGAAAGAGAAGAAGCCTGCAGGAGAAAGTCGAGAGGTTCAAGTTACAGCTAGAAAAACGGAAGATAAAGGCGGCAATCAGATGCAAGGGGCTTTGTCTGTTGTGAGACGTGAAATGCTACAAGCTATTCGAGTAGAAGAGGACGAAGAGTGGCAGGATCTTCAGTTTCACGATATCACGGTTAGAGCGCGTACTTGACCTCCATATTGATGTCTAATTAATTTTCAGACCGACGAATCGACGGAGTCGTTTCAGGGTTTATTCTGTCACCACGACAGACCATTACAATGCAACACCGATATTACTACCTTTTTGAAGGAAATTCGAGGGTTATAACGACGTTGCAGATCGGAACATTGTCGATGACTTCTTAAGAACCCCCTGTGATGGATAAATGTCAATTTTTGACGGCTTTTTAAGCTCGAAGCCATACCTTCCTGCCTCTCTTCATCTTCTTTACTATGCCGACCCAAGGCAGTTTAACTGAGCCAGAATCTATTGCTACTGACCCCGACACTATTGAATTTTCTTGTTATACCAACAAAACCGATGCAAAACTTCGTGATGATGATCTTTGTGCAAAGACACTTCAGGCGATTGAACAAATCACGTCCTCGGATACAAATCTTCTACACGACGTTGGTCCTTTTATCCTTGTCTTTTCAATGTTTTGACCTTTCTGCCTATAGAACGAGGACGCCCGCAGTGCTATACAGGGCGCCGCGGATGTTATTATCTACTTCTTAGATCGTGTCTGTCTTCATCCCAATGAAGTGCCATCAGCCATTGTCCTTTATCTTTTCCCTCGCATTGGTAGGTTTTAAAATTGTTATGAACATCGGATCCATGCGTCTCAACCCATGTTGAACAGCAAACGTCGCCTTTTTGTGTACATTATTTTGTCATCGCAGAGCCTGCTACTCTGATGCTGTGACGATCACCGCATCCAAGGCTACTACGGTTGTCGTATGCTGGGTAGATGTTGTTCTGGCGAAATTTGCCGCTCTTGTTACGACCCTTTCTGCAGGCTTATCGACTCGGCCTTTCGTTGTTGATGAAGACTTCTTGAAATTTGGACGGGAAAGTGATCATGTCTATGCTGTTACTCAATTGCCAGGTAGGATATAGGTTTTTACCAATTCATTTCTTACCAGAACCTAGAGCGCTGGGAGGGCATGATTGAAGTTCTTGGATCAAGCACAGCATCTCCAGCAGCTATACGCGTTGCCGTTCGCTTGCTCTTTGCGATTCTGATAATGGAGCCCCAGTTAACTGGCCGAAAGGAATGGGTTCTCCCTAAGTAAGTCTTGCGACCAATATTTCCAGATGCTCATATTCTGCTCAAGCGTTCCACCACAATGCTTAATGTCTGCGGTACTCCGCAACGTTGGGCGTAAATCTTTGAACGGCCTTTGTTTCTCTCACACGTGTCTAGAATACGACGATGAGCAGAGGGCGACCTTCGCTATGCTCGTGGTCATTTTCTCTGTAAATTGATCTCATCAGCCCTACACTTGACATGAGTATCTGATTTTACCGAATAGGCGAGCCATATGGTTCACGAGCAAGATTTGGGGCGCGCTACCCATTCTACCACGAAGATACAAAGCCTAACTTGCATACTGGATACCCTGCAGACTGCGTTCTATTCTGATGCTGAAACCTGTGGTCAAAAGACGCTACCGTATACTATCCTCGACACTGCCCAAGCTGTCTTGATAAAGTGGGGCAATCTCGTCCCTTGGTCCTGGTCTACATGGGCCGATCAGAGAATGGCAAATGTTGAATGCATTGTTGATTTGGTGGGAGTTTTCCTTTTCTCAAATACCAGAACCAACCCATTTTGGCGTCTAATATAGACCGTAACATGGTTACATCACCTCAATGCACCATTCTGCACCCATGGTTCGCCTGAATGCCTTTCTTCCTTTACGATAAACCTCGATTCGATTATTTGCAACCAACAATCTCATCTGGGCGCTATTGCCGTCGTGAATTTTCTCGTCGTTTGGACTTAAAGTTGACGTTTTCTGACCCCAACCCCTGCAGAGGCTTCTGGACCGAATCATGATCCATATGCGTGCAACTCGACAAGCGGCCAATGAAACCTTTGCTGACCTGGCTGTCGTGTTACAGAAAACTTGCTGTCTCACAACGCAAATGCTTCACTACAATGAAAGAGGTCAAAACAGTACGTGTTACGAGCCGGCTGTGCCTTCGTTCTGTCAATCTCTTGAGGGTATCTTTTGCTGTCTCGGTGATCGAGAAGACGACCTCGAGAGTGTGTATCTGCTGCTCATTACGCATCCTTCAATTGACGGCGTTAAAAATAAAGTCAAGGACCACATCTTGGAATGTCTCTGTTTGATTAGTGCAGAAATCGTTGCTTCGTCATTTCGACTACTTCGTGAAGACAAACGATTCCAGGTGGACTCCAAAGTCAATGAAGGTATGGAATCTAGCAATATAGGCACGCGTTGACCACACGACAGAGGTTAATAGATGCATAGAGTAACGTGGTGCTCTCTGCCTTCGCTTCCAATTCCAACTCATCAGGATACAGAAAAATGGAGTTCCTCAAGAATCCCGATTTTCCTAACTCAGTTGCTATATGCCTTGATGTCCAATGTACATTGTGTTTCCTTGCGTTGATAGGGCGTGATGCCCTCGATAACTACGTCTACGATCCTTCGTTTTCACTGCTAATTTCGAAATCGGTGGACCTTCTGGCCAGTTATGGAGGCCAAAAAATAATTCATCCTCCCCTCGAAAATGTCATTTATACATTCATTTCTCTCTCAGAACGCTTCATCGACCCTACAGATCAAGATATGGTCGATGATGCCTGGGCTCTGGCTTTACAAACAAAGCGCACTAACCTCAGCATCGCATGTATGTTTAACACACGCACATATGAGTGGTATTTATAATCTTCCCTCTAGCCGCGTTTTCCCATCGGACCTTGCTGTCTCGCCAGCAAGGTTCAGACCCATTGACTTTGGCAGAGGCTTGGAGCTATCTTTGCAGCGTTCTTTTGGTTATCCTTAGTGGAAATCAGACACAGGATGAGGAAGCTCTCGCTCTGCTGATTAGCCCTGGCATTTGCATTGCGTTGGCAAAACTGGCCGAGACCACTACTTCTGCAAGTATGACATATTCACTGTTCTTCGAACTTCGCTGACCCATATAAGGCGACTACATTTCCTCTTCTCCCTGGTCGACGAGTTTGTATACAGAACTAAACCTCTTGATGAATACAGAACTATCAGATACGGGGTACCGATTCGCGCTTCGGCGACAGCTCCAGGGGCCAGGGCGGACACTCTGTGGTCAGGTAAAGCACTCGTGTATTCCTATTATATCAACACTCCTGAACGGCATTAGCTCGCGACCAAAAAGCAAAGGCGAACATCTGAAAATCCGGACATAGTAATGTTCTTTCTATCGTCATCATCAACTTCTCTGAAAGCTTCCTTGCTCAGACTTCTGACGATACTACTGGTGTCAGATGGCACCTTGCGTTCTATTATGCCCAATCTGGATCTCAATGTGTTTTGGTACCTTAGAAAACAGCATTCGCTGCTATTCCAATCGCGCGAGTAAACTGATTACTGACGATACCGTTAACATTCATCAAGCGTTTCAACTTTCAACCCATTTCATTGAAGTGAGGAATGGAAAAATGCCCGGGATTGAACAATACCTACTGTTAGACCTCTCTACCGACACCAAGAATCCAAGTGTGCTAGTGCTATCTCGATGGAAGAAGTGTGCCGCCCTTGTGCCGGACGTAGTAACAAGCTTCCTGTACTTACCAGGACCTGTAAACGACAAGGCGTGGGCGGCGTTAAGTAAGTATGTTACTTCAACTTGTGCAATGTGCTTCAGAAAATCGGTCACGTTTTTTTCCCTTACATAATGTATGTATAGTCCCTCTTTTCGCTCAGCGTCATTCGCGTCTTAAAGGAGCTGGATATCTTTATTTTTTCCTCTTCATCTCGCCCATGTCTTCCTTGAGACATATGAATCACCGTCGCCGTTCACACCCCGAAAGCAAGTCTTCTCCCAGCTCCCATACTCAACACAAGGCTAGGCGGGTGGTGTCAACAAAAAGATCCCGTGCTCAGCATCCATCTGCGAAGGACGCGTTTTCACCTCCGAAATGGGATGCGGATTACTCTATAAGGGGGGATTGGAGACGTCAAGACACCTCTGTAAGATTTTTTTCCAAAAACAAAACAATTTTTTGTCAAGCGGAACGGGCTGATGCATCCCCGACAGGTACCTCCTTTTGTTGGTGGCGACAGATACAACGCATCCTCCTTTTTTGCCACGAAGGCATCCGACTTTAATCTCTTTCCACGAAAGGAACGCGACCATAAATCTCGGTACCGTCCAGACAATCGTTCGATGGAAATCGACAGTGAAGGCGAACACAGTAATCTGACACGCCTGCGATCAAAAGCCTTTTGGGAACTTCATCGGAGCGTGGCTGAGAGTGGTGAAGGGCTTGTACGGCGTATGCGTGATTATGAGAACTCTCGATCGAGGGCGAACGCATATACTAAAGCTAAAGAAGCTGAGAAAAGAGGTCGAAAACGATCTTTGGTTCTTTCGTCTCGGAAACCGAAACATTCACACTTTGACTCGGACGATGAAGATGACGAAGAAGATGTACAGATATTTGCAGGCGAACTACCGCGGGTATCTTTGCCAGGATATCCTTGTCCTCCGAAGCGAACGATGTCCCTCGATATGAAGGATCTTGATGAGTATGAACTTTCCGATTCACCTAACGGACGATGCTCGTCCCCCATTCCGACATGGAATTCGAACCCGTCGATATATACGCATGCGTCGACTCAATATGCATCGATACCCCCTATCCTATCATCGACAATTCCTCCTCCTCCTCGGCACGGATCTTCAACTTCACGTACGGACAAGGCGATAGCAGCGTTGAGCCTAGCATTGGCTAATGGTGCTGGAGGTATTACGGACTACGGCTCTGTTCTTGCTAACGAAAGTTGGGCGTCTGGGGACGTAGGAGAATTGTGGGATTGATATTTATTATTATTATTATTACATGAGAATTATACAAAAGGGGGAACATAATTACCATATTTAGAACAAATGATGTCATTGATGTCACGAATAAAAAACAATACCTCTGCTTTTTGTGAGTACCCAAGGCCACTAAAAACAGCTGCTACACTTTTGCCTTTGGCGTCTCTGACGGCTCCGAGTCGGTTGCCAGCATATCCTCCCACCATGAGACCCGGAATATTCGCAATGATGAAGCCAAGACCTGCCCCACAGACTGTGCCCAGGTAGCTCCACAAGGGAAAGTAGTGGTCCACCTCTGGTCGTAAAATCTAATTCAGTAATTAGCTGGATGTACATAGCATAAACAATAGGAGTCACACCTCTTCGAATACATCTGCAAAAACATTGTCAGCATCGGGACGTGATGTTGGCCCAGACGTAGAAAAGGAGGAGGTGAAACGGGAAAAGAGGCCAGGGTCAGCGCTGGGGTCACTAGTTCGGTCTGGCCTTGATGCATATGCGGCGTCGTACTCGCGGCGTCGCTGTGCGTTCGAAAGAACATAATAAGCATCTGCTAAGGCCTAAAATGATTCAGAACACATAGTTCTTCTGGTCTTATTCAAAGGCTGGCTTGTGTACCTGGAAAGCCTCAGTTGCACGTCGCTTCTGAGCCGGATCTACATCAGGAGGTAGCCTGTCCGGATGAGTCTTGAGGGATTCTCTACGATAAGCCTGGCGAATTTCGTTGTCGCTCGCAGTTGAAGCCACGCCCAGAAGCAGATAGTAGTCAGGAAAAGACATTTAAACTGATGCCATCAAATGTTACAAAATTACAAATATTACAATGTAGGCGCTGCCCGTGGACTCTCAAACAAATCAAGTGGTTCCTCTTCTCCATCTCCTACAGTGGTTGGCCGACTTATTTCTCTCAGCATCGCTCTGCGTAGACCCACTTTACCTTCAGTCTCTCCAAACATCATCCCTGCCCGTTTTCGTGGCACCACAGGTGGTAACACTTCATTCCGCAAATGCAGGTCCTCTGCAGGTCCAAGCACACTAGGACGGTCTGCCGCCCTTAAATCTACAGAGCCCGTAGCAAAATTTGATCCACTGCCAGACATGAATCCTGCACCGAGAAACTCGAGTTGAGGATTTTGAAGGCAGAAAAATCCATACAGTACTCACCACCTATGAATGACGTTACGTCGTATTGGGTACCCTTCGAATCCATGCGTGAAACTCCACCAAACTCGCCTGGAGAGACAGGGAGAGACTCCCTTTCCATCGATTCAGCTTGCAACCTTCTAGGTGCGATGGGTTCTAGTCGAAGGCGACGAGCACGGCCCACAAGTTGTTCTAGCTTGATGCTGTTGGGTACAGTAGATTCATCCTTCGGTGGTTCTGGAAACCCGCTGAGGGAGAAATCACTGCGATTGGAATCTGAATCTATTTTCCTTTGTCCTATGTATGACCCTGTTGAAACCCTCATCATCCACGACTTGGGGTTCTTGCGTAGATATGGGTCTTGTCCAATAGGTTCCGACGCGGAAGAGTCGTCAGAAGTATACAATGCAAGAGCAGCGATGCTTTTGTCCAGCTCCGATTGCTGACGCAAAAGCTCGCTGAATGACAGGCTACTCTGAGGTCGATGTTGACACTCTTTCAAGTCGCCACTAATTACGTTCGCACCATCGACATGCAAATCAAGGTTTTCCATGGGTGAGTCAGAGGAAGGGGGTACTGTCACCCCTATCGAACGTTGGTCCATTCGATAATACGAAGAAATCGATGCAGCAGAACCCAGGGTCAAGTGTTTATCCTGCTCAACATTTGGGCGAGGCCGGTTTGGAAGTCTAAGGGCAGTGTGATACGAAGGAGCCAAATTGGAAGATGTTGGTGTGGCGGCAATGAAAGGACTTGCGTCCTGAGAGGTTGCGCTTTCTACGCTGCCACGCCAATCTCGAGCGGTCATAAGCCAAGTCACTCTTGAAGTTCGTCTTGGCTCTCGTACGAAATCAATTCGATTCGAGCGATACATGGGAATGACGCCCGACCCCGTCAGAAGAGGATCCGAAAGCGAGACATGCCTTGATATATGATCCACTAACGACAGAGGCTTTTCAGATAGCTCATCGTTGATTGGAATTCCTTTTTCGAGCCGGGAAGGGATGGCATCAGGGACTGCGTCACTCGATTCTCGATAGAAAGTGGTGATCAGAAGGAACAGAATGAGGATATACATCTCGATTGCACGAAGGAAACGGCCGAGGATGGTTTCGGAAAATAGTACTATACGAATAGATTTTATCAGAAAAGGAGGTATAATGTGCCGTAGGAAGTCGGAAGAACACCTACCAGATACAAGATTGCCAATACCCAAAGCAACGCTTATGGACAAGGCAATAAGAGGCGCAAGATTGGATCGAAATGATTGAGACCAAGGCATGGAAACTGAGACGAAGATGTTTAGAACAATTTTGAGTATAAGGAGCCCAGAGGTTGTGATTTCGATCGTAGTTTCAGCAATGTAAAATGTGCTAAATTGCGAAGAGAATGGTAAAAGTCGCCATACGATTTGCAAGATAGAAATTGTAGCTGATAAAGCAAGCAAAGTCCATTGAAGTATGCGGCCAAGGATACCCCATCTGTTCCAGCTGGCGCTGTGGTTGCTACCGTCAAGTTTATAGCCCTGAAATGACATCGGGGATTGCTCGTTTCGCGGACGCTGGGCAACAAGATGCCAGAGAAAGACATAAAGGCAACCGATGGATAGAGCAAACCCAACTTCCCTAACAGTGGTGATAGGTGAAGGGGCGTCTCGTGTAATTCCATGGACAACGACAGATCTTCCACCAGTTAAAATATGACTCAAATCAAGAATGGCAGCAACAAAGGACAGAAAGGCTGAAATATAGAGATAGAGAACAACACTATCAATGGACGACGTCGGTCCCGGTTTGACGCAGAAAGAGGACCTTAATGTACTCACTTGTTAAGCCGTCTCAAAAAAAGAACGAAAGTGAAAACGCCGAATGTCATGAGGCCCACACATAAGAAGGGAATGTCAGTCAAAACGGACTGGATCTGACGAAGGGTTAGCTGTTGTGCTTTCAAAGACCATGATAAGTAAATAAAGTTCACAGCATTGTCTTCACTGAGAGTCAGTGAGTCCGAAGTAAATTTGAGATTGGTCATGGAAGCCACCGAAGAATACCAGATCCAGAGAAAGGTCAAAGGGAAAACCAGCCAATTGGAAGGAAGGCTTGGATCCAGCAAGCTAAGCAAGCAAACAGGGACTTCTAGTCCCAAAAACAAACTCGATTCAAGTCAGTGACGCGAGCAGCTAGACGGTGTTATAACCTTGAGCCCGAGGCTGAGGGCATTCGCAAGAAAAAAGGAGAAAAAGAAGGAAGGAAAAGTCAACAGGTTTCTAGAATGATAGCATGAGAATCTCGAAAGTGACAACAGAAAATCTATGCGCCCTTGACGACAATCATAAGGACAATTTCAACATGTGAGCATCAGTTCTACATAATCTGATGCATGACTGGCGGATCTTTTAACTCTAAAATATCATATGGAAGTATGCGGGAGGTTTATGAAATTACTATTAG
>JABAJW010009002.1:22020-34152 GCA_018855395.1 Arthromyces matolae | reverse complement strand
GAGTGTGGGCGACTGACTGACTCCTCCACCTTCTCGCCACCTTCAGTCGGTGACAATAGATAGGCATAATTCAAATACCGCCTCCTTTCTGTGATTTGGACGTCTTGTGAGCCTCCTCAATCGGAAAATCGGTCATTAGCTTAGCCCTGCTGACCCAAGAGCGCGGAGTATACATGCGTGAATCGTGGATGAGGACAAAATCTCAGTCATTTCACTTGATTCTGATCCTAAATGCCAGGAATTAACTATGTGCAGGTGACGAAAACGACTCTCCGATGACGATTACACTCTCCTCCTGTCGTGTTAGACATCTTCGATGAGATATACCTTGTCAATTTCTCAACTTGTCGCGCATGCGTTCTTGGTGAAGATCGAAGATCAGGTTGACAAATTGGACGTCGAGTATTTTTGCTCGAATGACGTTTTGAAGGCCTTGCATTCATAGTCGACGGCTTTCTCCGTTCTTGATATCTCGTTGCAGGGTTGTACTCATAATTCTGCTTCGCTCTTTGGTTGTGATACTTCCTCTCCAAATTGCAAAAGCGCGTCGACACGTTTTTCATTTTGGTTTTGAATGATCGCTTCCACTTTCATTCAGACATGGCCTTTTCCAGGCGACGTCGCTATAAATTTTGTTCACCGAAATGATATCTGCATACCATGGAGGCGGAACTTGGGCACAACTCAGGCTCAACTATGACCAACTCTGTCATCTTTTACATGATTATTTGCGATAACTTGCCGATAACCGACGACCTAACGACGACCAGAATGCATGCAGAGGCATGTGACGAAATTTCAGCAATACCTACGTACATTCGTGACTTGGAGTAACTGCGTACTTTATCTCAAATGGCACTCATATTTTGTGATTCAAGCGATATTCTCTTGGATATTAGATCTGATGCTTGCTATTGTGCCTGTCGATGTAATACTTCAATGATTAACTCGGTGGAAGCTCTAGATCCCTCTCCGCCACCTCGTGGAGATTTCTCCATTTATGCAACTATCGCATGACGCACGATGCAGATTCAAGCCTAGGCAAACAATCTTTCACAGACCCGCAACGGGTTCGTATCCTCTCCCTATATGTATCCAAACCGCGATATATCCAAGTGAAGCCGAATCCAATTGCCACAGCTGCGTCGGACGCCGCTATCGAGTTTATAACCAATTGATCACTCACATGGGAGCGATAACGATAATCAATTGAAATGACCTCGAGCCCGTGCCTGTGATGTATGCAATGTTCGCTCACATTGTCAGCGCTCGCAGCGAATGTTATACTGTCAGTCATTCAAGAGGCGACACACGCACATGATCAATGTTTTGAACCCACGCACCAACGTCCATGGCCACGTTCCCGAATCTGATTTTCCCGTGGAGGTCGCCTTGCATTAATTTTCTTTTTTCAACTCTTGGCGAGAAAATACTTCCGGACCGCAAGGCCTAGTGCATGCTGGGAACATGTATTTGCGTTTGGAAGATGACGCTTCTCAAGTACTAATGAGCCCTCGTGACCGATTTGGACAAGTCTCTAGATGTCGAGAACCTTCGGCAGCTGGTCGGATGATCTTTACAATGACGGAACCTTCGGCAGCCAAACGTTCAGGGCGTCTGTGCAAAGTGATTTGTTGCGATCTGGGAGGCATTTCCCATTTCCTTTCTCTGCCGCGGAGCACTTGTCGCGTGACTGACTCTGTTGTTTTCACCTCCGATTCTTGTATAAATGGCAAAGCACTTCTCCCTATTGCGAATCACCCATTTCCCCCATTTTTCAAGCTGCTGTTTTACGAACTCTTGTCCCCTCAAACACTTTCTCGGACAATTTCCCTTCCTCTCTTGATATGTGTACCCAAGAAGTGTAATTATCCCTCTTCTGAGCTGTCTTATTAAGCCTCCCTGATTAACATTTTTACAGATTCGGTGATTGGTACAGGGGGTGTGGCGTAAGTTGGACATTCCCCTGAGTTCCTTGATATTCCATCCACTTACCCTGGAACGAAGCATTTCGTCATGGCCTATTATTCTGGAGTGACCGCTGACTGTGGCTCGCAGTACTGCAAGAACAGCAGCGCGCACGTTCATAAGGCGCCCAACTGTCCGTGCCCAAGCGTCTGTATATCTCGGACTCTTCCTACTGCAATGGCACTCACTTGCTCTATCCTCAGACATGGCACGATAATCGACGCATCCAGAGCATGTTCCATCAAATATGCGATTCGTGCAAAACTGCTGCATTTGACCGTTTGACTGGACGTCGATGATGTCCAAATGAGGTTCCACTAAGTCAACTCTATCACACATTGTACACTACTTCATACCCGATACCGACTCTTACACTGTTTTAACAACGCATAAATCCTTGATTGCTCGTGCTGTGCGCCTTGCTACCATTGTTTTCGTTATTTGCGTCCGCTGCAGCCGATTCTTTCGCCAAAATTCTGAGAACAACGTGCACACACCACGCGGACTCCAAAATAGGAACGATTAAGCATCAAGTTCCGCGCGTCCCTTAAAAGTCAAATTTACAACGCTGCTCTGGTCGACCAGAACTGGCCACCGTCGAAAGGTCGACAACCGCCTAAAAGCGTTTACCCCCACGTTTGATAGGCTGTCTAGTTCCGCGCTTGACAGTTGACTTACGATTCCCCCCGTCCTCGCTATCATCATCGCTGGATACTGCTTTGGATACCTGCTTCAATTTCTTTGGTGGCCTGGGAGGCGCTGAGTCTGAATCTGACTCGTGTTTCTCGGATTTATTGGGTATGATCTGTGGTGGTGACAAACGAGGTGCAGGGCTGCTGCGGCTACCGGGCCTTTGTTCTGCGGAACTGGAGGGTTTTGCAGATAGTCTATTTTGGTTGACCTCGTTCATGACATTATCGTCTCCGTCAGACTCCTCGGTGGCCGAATCCTCGTTGTCAGGAACTGGGGGATTTGAGGGGTTGTGAACGCCATGGTTCGACAAATCTGAGGCTTGAATACCCTATAGAGGATAGTTCAGCGGTGGCCTTTGGAAGGGGGAGGGGGGCACATGTTCTCGTCTTACCTCGTCGGGAGGAGTTACACTGATATTTGGGCGCGATTTGACCGGAGGTTCCGGCTGCTTGGGTGGTTTCACCTCCAGATCTACTTCTTCAGAGGCGGAAATAACAGGTGCTGAATATACGAGGAAAAAGTTGAGATTAGCCCGGGTCTTGGAATGATGCTTTCCACGCACGAAGGTCGGGAGCAAAATTAAACATCGCGGCCATGCGGCAAAGCGTCGTCGACATTCGAGGCTTTGATATAGCGTTCTTGATATGGGTATCCACAGATCTTCGAGCGGTTCGCCCGACTTTATCGACGGCCTGTTGGGAATAAAGTTCCAGCGCCACGCAAAAAGCGTACGAATCATAAGTTTAGTTTTCGCATACCTTTTCCATGTCGAGATCTGACATATCGCTAATGGCTTGGGAGGACGAGAATGCCAAATGGTTCACACTTATTAGTGGGAAGATCAGGTGTTTCGAAATGATTTCAGAAGACGCCTTGTGGCCAAGAAAACATGTTTCCCATCTCCATTTAAAACCGTCGTACCCGAGTTCGAACGCAATGTCCTGAAGAAGATCGTTGAATCTGATGATACAAAGTTGGAAATAGGACAAACTTACGGAGTAATTTGTTTGAACCAGTTCAAAAGAGGCGCTGTCTATCGCACCTAATTTATGTGCTCTAGAAAGGAGTTCAAGACTCTCGATTCTCCACGAATCCTCTTCCTCAGAAGCCTCGGCGTAAGGAGAGGAGGTGGTATCATTGCAATTACGCCAACGACGCGCAAATTGAGCGCTTGTCATCACTGACGCGATGAAAAGTCAGCTAATAATAATGATACCCTTCAATCATGAATAACCTTCCGCCCAGACCGTCCTTGTGTCCGTTAAGATTATACCACACGACAAATCAACTGTGTTTGAATAAAATTTCTAAGCGCCACGTTGAGAGATACTCTAAAAGTGAAAGCTGTGCACAAACAAATAGATATGGCGTAGAAGTCTTGCTGTCAGATTTAGCTAGCCATTCTTTGCTCAGGAAAGATTTAGAGTGCTCCTGGAATGTAGATCAGACAGGGGTGTGGCGAGTATGAAATAAGAAATACCTCGAGAAAGTTATCCACCGTGGTATACGCAGAGAAAGATAAACTAGTCATAGTGTCTTGATGTGCAGATGAATACTTCAAGGTGTTGAAAAAGCTGGCGCCCAAAGACAGGTTAAACACGAGCAAGGCCGGGAGGACCAGTGGTTTGGGTCGGAAGATACAGAGATACGAGCTCAAGCTCAAGCTTTGAAGCTTCAAGTACTGGTTTCAACCAAATTGTGCACAGCTGAAAAGATCAGATTATCCTCGGAGCACAGTGAAGCGTTGAAGTGAGGTTTGAGTGAGGTTCGACGAAACGGTTGCACCTCGGCAACTTCCGCATATCGTTTGAACGAAACTATAACGTTCTCGCCTCTTGGAGACCTTACAGGCGCTGTCGAGATCTGTTGGTCTACATGAATCGACATACCCAAGAGCTGGTATAACGACAACTCAGAAGTCGTTTTTCATGCAGCCTTGTGAGCATATGTTGACCACAGGTTTTTTCTGTATAGTCGGAGACCTACCAAACGATGGATTCCGAAGAAGGCGAGATCCTTGAACCGGGTCTCTCAACTCCCGGAGATGACTATGACCCCACATACGAATGGCCTGGGGAGTCTTCGAGTCCCACTTACACTAATCCAGACCCTCAGTCAACATCTCCGCAGACGATGATCACTCTTAGGGCCAATCAGCCGACTTTTCGCCTCATCGTTCTTCGAAGCTCCATTCTGCCTTCCAAACACAGGCTCGGTGTGATAGATGGGCATTCTGAAATCCAATTCGGGCGTGACGTTGCCCCTGCAGGCGCTACGACGCCGAAGATACGCCTGAAGGAAATGGAGGTATCAAAGGTGCACGCTACAGCATATTGGGATGCAAGCAGACGTGAATGGGGGATTGTGGACATGGGATCTGTACACGGGACATTCTTGAAGCCGGCCCGCGCCACTACGAATGAGGACGATCGCGGAATCAGGCTCTCTCCTCCAAGGCAGGCTAGTATCCCCAGGAAATTGAGCCATATGGATCAATTGACGATTGGTGGAACTACTTTTCTTTTACACATGCATCAGGAGGGTCTCCCATGCGAGGAATGTCATACGGACGGCACGCAGGATATACCACTTCGTCCTGTCTCTAAGAATTCCAAGGCGAGCGCAGTACAGCCACCCCCTGTGACCATGACAGACAGAGACGCTGCTGCTTATACTCCAAAAGCTCCTTCAGACCCCAAAAAAGCCCTGACTCTACTGAAGAAATCTCTCCTTACACGACATAGTGACTCTAACCTTCGACAATGTTCCACTTCCCTGCCTACTACTGACAACGCAAAACAATACGTGGATCGTTCTGCACGCCGAAGAGCTTTAATGCCAGCAACTTCACCAGACGCTCCAGGAGTTTTGATGCCTGCCTCACTAACGCCATCGACCACACCTAACCCCCCTCGTCCAAAGCCTCCTCCCGTCGAACCGGTTTCTCAGCCACCGGTGCCATTGCCACCATCTAACATTGGTCATCGTCTTTTGATGCATCAAGGATGGGAGCCAGGGACTGCACTTGGGTCCTCTCTGGACTCGTACGACGGCCAAACTGGTCTTGTGGAGCCCATTGAACCAACAGTCAGTGTGAACCGAGGAGGGCTGGGACTGAAGCGTGCTTCTACAACTAGTTTATCCGCACTATCGGAATCTGACTGGAAGGAAACCGCAAAGCGTAGGCGATGGGACGGAACCTGACAAATTTGCGACTGGTGGAACTCAGATGAACCCGAATGAGTTGAAGGGGTTTCTCTACTACCGTAAATGATTGACTGTGGTGCCTGTATTGAGATAAGTAATCACCTCTACATGTACATATCGATTCGGTCCGGACAAGGACAAGACTGGTCTGAAGTGAATTGCCATAAATGGAAATAAAACATCACGGGAGAATCGCGTCGCGTCGTCGCCTCGAGGCAAGGCGCGTTGTTTGCGATTTGTTTTGTCGCGATCACGTGCTTGTTCAAGTGGAAGAACCAACTGTTCTCCTGTTCTTGTTCCTTCGTGAGGCTGACGAGTGGTCTTTCTTTGCCCTTCAATTTTCTCTCAATCCTCGTCTACACGTTTCCCCACAATTTTCTTCGAAATTGCCCTCTTTAATCCCGACGTTCATCTCGACATCGTCTTTCCTCTTCTGTACAGTATATATTCGTACACGACAATCCAATGGCATCAACTCACGCCCGAGTAAGTTTGCCTGTGCCCATAAACCACCTCGTATAAACGTTCTTTCTAGCTTCCTCAACGTAGAGGACTCGCCCAACGGGGCAAAGCAGACGAGAATGCTACGAGTAGACACGTTCGCCAGGGTTCAAATGTACCCACTGCAAATCCAGCTCGCTTTTCGATAAAAGAAAATGTTGGAGTCAAGCCGGCGCAGCGACAGGCACTGGGAGAAGTCACAACTACCGCTGTGAACCGCAAGGTATGCCACCGATCTTCATGCATGTTGATGTTGATTCGAGAGGTTGACGCATCTATAGCCCCTGGATGTGACTAGCAAGCTAAACATCGGAAAGAACAAAGAGGAGGTTGGTTTGAAGCGCGGGCGCTCGGATTCGACTACTCTTCCTCAACGTGTTCCTTTGGGTCCTGGGAGGAGCCAAGTTGCACCCCCTGTAGCCAACATCGTCACCGCTCGCGTGCAGCCTCCTACTCGGATTCGAGTAAACGCCACGATATCCAACAAGCGTCCCCCTCCGGTAGCACCACCGGCTGTCCTTGCTCGAGAAATCGATGAAGCACGAATCAAAGATGAGGAACTCGCAATGGACATTGAAGAGGAGATCGCCCATGCAGCTCGACAATCCGACGAGGAAGAGGAGCTCTTGGCACAAGAATCCGAGGTTGAGGCCATGATTGGTCTCGACGACAGCGATGACGAGGACGAGGACGACACGGAACATATGCCACCTCCCGAAAAAAGGCAAAGGATCTGGCCTGAAGTCTCGACCGGAAAGAGAGTGAAATATAGGCGTGAGATTGAAGCCGTACAAGAGACATTCGAAGATCAAGCAGATGTCCTGGACCCGTCTATGGTGACCGAGTATGCAGAAGATATTTTCGAATATATGAAAGAGCTCGAGGTCAGCCAATTTGATCTCCCGGTATCTTCAAACGCTAATGACTTGTGTAGGACGAGATGATGCCGTCGCCGGACTACATGGAAGACCAGACTGAGATAACTTGGGCGATGCGACAAACGCTGGTTGACTGGCTCCTTCAAGTCCACCTTCGTTACCACATGTTGCCCGAGACATTATGGATCGCCGTCAATATCGTTGATCGCTTCCTCTCTAAGCGCGTCGTGTCGCTTGTCAAGCTCCAACTTGTCGGCGTCACGGCCATGTTCATTGCCGCCAAATACGAAGAGATTCTGGCGCCATCCGTTGACGAGTTCGTATTCATGACCGAGAGCGTTTATCCTCGAGAAGAAATTCTTAAGGGCGAAAAGATCATGCTGCAAACATTGGACTTTAGAGTTTCACACTACTGCTCACCCTACAGCTGGATGCGAAAGATAAGCAAGGCGGACGATTACGACCTCCACACACGGACGCTGAGCAAGTTTTTGATTGAGGTTACCCTTCTTGATCACCGGTTTTTGCGTGTGAAACCAAGCATGGTTGCGGCGGTGGGCATGTACTGTGCAAGAAGAATGTTAGGGGGTTCTTGGGTGACTAATTAACTTTGCTTCATCTCGATCATGTGACTGACCACTGTGAAGGACGACGCGTTTGTCTTCTACTCTGACAATACGGAGGAGCAGCTGATTCCTGGTTTTGAATTCCTCCTCGAGAAACTGACCGAGTCCAACTTTTCACGCCAATACGTTTGCAAGAAATACTCCCATAAAAAGTTCCTCAAGGCATCACTATTCGCAATTGAATGGGCGAAAAACCACATCGGCGAAATTGAGGGCATGCAACTTGGGCCGTAATTGGTCATCGTACGTTCCTCCTCGTCGTCCCCATATCTGTCATGTACACTTTATTACATATCATCCCATATCTCACCTCATCCATCCGCCCCATTTTATCTCGATGTGTCCCCTCTATCTTTGTTGACTTATCACTATAATTTTCCTTTTTTTTTTGTTTCATTTATACTTGCAATTGCATTGATATAAGCATTGATATACACCACAAGTTCTCGCTTTCCATCAACTTGCTGTCTTTCGTCTCCTTTTGCCCATAAGGGTAATAGTCCCTCCCTCATCCTACCTTTCAATCTGAACGCCTCGACACACACAAAAGACCCTCACTTCTTATGACATCTATTATGATCTCTTTTATGTCTACGTCCTTGCACACACCATCACTTTGTTGATATTCGTTATGTTTTTATGTTCCACGTCTCTCTCTCTCTTTCACGCCTAGGAACGTCCCTATCCACGTCTCTCTTTTGATCTCCTCTCTCCTCTTCTATTTATTGATTTGTCTAAAAGTCTGTTTCCCCACCCATGTTTCCCGAGGTCCATTCGTTACAGTTTTCGTTCGTTCACTTCCCACTACTCTGGTTCACTGTATATTTTACTTTGACCATGCTGTATATGAAAGACCTTGCGCAGGGCGCTTGCAGTCACGTATTTATTGCATTTTAACCATGATTTTAACTACATAAGCGGCGATCCGACAGAAGAGGACAAGTGAAGACCCGGATTCACAATGAAGTTCAAATTATCACATGTGTCGGAGCAGGGTATTACTATTTCAATCTCTGACATAGTGCCAGCTGCACTCAATCCTCAACTAGACCGTACGATATGTCTAAAACATTATCCTTCAAAGGGCATACTGTGGTCATTACTGGCGCAGGTGGTGGACTAGGGAAGACGTGCGTTTATCTGATTAATTCCGTCCGGAATCTGTCTCTAACGTCATTTGGTTTGAATCCGCCAGTTATGCTCTTCTGTTCGCATCTCGTGGAGCAAACGTTGTCGTGAACGACTTCAACGCCGCCGCTGCGCAGAAGGTTGTAGACGCAATTGTGAAGGGTACGTGCTCATTTTACTCGAGATCATGCTACTGTTGACCAACCTGAGGTAGCTGGCGGAAAGGCCGTCGTAAACACCTCGTCGGTCACCGACGGTGCTGCCGTTATCCAGACTGCTCTCGACACCTTTGGTAATGTTACAATCCTCATTAACAATGCTGGGATCCTCCGCGACAAAGGGTACGTCGAGGGGCTGTTCTTGGTTTCACTTCTAATATTGTCGGTGTGTCGATAGATTCAAGAACATGTCGGACAAAGAATGGGACGATATAGTGGCCGTGCATTTGAAAGGTGCATTCGCATGCACGAAAGCCGCTTGGCCCCATTTCCGTAAACAAAAATTCGGTCGGGTCATAAACACGGCGAGTGCTGCAGGGCTCTATGGTGTGTCGTACTCGTCAAATATCTTCTTTTTTAGCTTATGATTGCATTAAGGGAACTTTGGACAGGCAAATTACAGTGCAGCGAAGATGGGTCTTGTCGCATTCTCCAAAACACTCGCCCGGGAGGGCGCCAAGTACGGTATCAAATCCACTGCAATTGCGCCTGTATGTCAGCCACTTTCACCTATGATCCATGTTTGACAACACATTCACAGATCGCAGCGTCCGCAATGACCGCGACCATGATGCCTCCAGAAATGTTGGCCAATCTAAGTGTACGTCCCCGCTTGTCTTCAGACGTTGGTACACTTACAAACCTCATGTAGCCTGAGTATGTGGCTCCCTTCGTTGTCGCAATCTGCCATCCGGACGGTCCCGATGCCTCTGGCAAAGTCTTTGAGCTCGGCGCTGGATATGTCGCTGAAATCCGGTGGGAGCGAAGTGAAGGCTCGATTTTCAAGACTGACGCAAGTTTCACGCCATCTGCTGTGAAGGAAAAGTGGTCTGAAGTGATAGATTTTGCAAAAGCAGATCAGTGAGGATCTTCTGTATTCCATTTGCTGTCGTTTTGCTCATAAAAATCAGTCCCGCCAGCGTCACCGATCTTGATTCACAGGTTCGCGAGTTGAATATATTATGTCAGAATATCATCTCTCATCCTTTCTGATCTTAGGGAAAACTAGAAATTGCCTCAAAACTTCCATCTAATAAGCAATCGTCGGAACCAGTCCGATTCGATGGCAAGACTGTCATCATCACCGGAGCTGGCGCCGGTCTAGGACGGGCATATGCACATATGTATGGTCGGCTCGGTGCCAACGTCGTTGTGAACGACGTCAGTGAAAAGGGTGCCAACGCTGTTGTTGATGAGGTTGTCAAAGGTACGAGCGACTTGTATCAACCATGACATAGGTTTGTGACACAATTTTGCGTAGCGGGCGGGAAAGCCGTGGCCGCGATTTGTTCTGCTGAGAATGGTGAAGAGATCGTCAATGTTGCCCTTCAGAAGTTTGGAGGTGTACATGTGCTTATCGCAAATGCTGGTATCTTGAGGGATAAATCGTTCACGGCAATGACGGAACAAGAATGGGATCTAGTGCTCGCTGTCCATCTTCGTGGTACATACAAGGCACGTCATGCCCTTCGTTGAAATGTCCGCCAAGTCTCATCGTGGAGGGTAAACAGTGCGCAAAGGCCGTCTGGCCTCACTTCCTCGTAAACAGCTCGTCTGTAACTGACGGAGCTGCCGTTATCCAGACTGCACTCGACAACTTCGGGAATGTCACGATACTGATCAATAATGCAGGGATTCTACGTGACAATAAGTGTGTCCATGTGCAGTGTGCTTTAGCGATGCCTGACGTTGGTATCATAGATTCGACAAAATGTCGGACAGGGAATGGGATGATATAATGGCGGTGCATCTCAAAGGAGCGTTTGCCTGCACGAAGGCTGTATGGCCCCACTTCTGTAAACAAAAGTTCGGTCGCGTTATCAACGTCACTAGTGCTTTAGGTCTTTATGGTGTGTTGTATCCTCTTGTCATCTTCATCCGGATTCAATGTCCTCTCAGGGTACGCCGGAAGGACCAACTACACTGCGGCGAAGATGGGCCTCGTCGCCTTCTCAAAAACCATTGCCCTGGAGGGTGCCAAGTACGGTATCAAATCTATTGCGATTGCACCTGTATGAGCTTCATCTTCTCTCTCATGAAGCACTGTTGACAAGCTATCCCAGATTGCGGCATCTCCAATGACTGCGACTATGATGCCTCAGGAAATGTTGGCTAATCTTAGTGTATGCACTCCTCGTTTTAATTTGGACCGTTGGCCGAATCTAATTTATGTTTCGCCTCCGAATTAGCCACAGTACGTGGCAGCCTTCGTTGTCGCAATCTGTCATCCGGACGGCCCCGATGCTTCTGGCAAGATCTTTGAGGTGGGCGCTGGATATGTTGCGGAAGTTCGCTGGGAGCGGAGTAAAGGATCGAACTTCAAGACTGACGCAAGCTTTACGCCATCCGCGGTAAAGAAAAAGTGGTCTGAAATTACAGATTTTATTGCTGCTGACCAGTGAGCCTATCTATGCGTTTAGTTTGCTCTTTGCTGATAGAGATTAGCCCTGCCACGGTCATCGATCTCGACTCACAAGTTCGTGGCGCTCGGTCATTCTGAAATTCCTTTCTCATTCCCATCAGGAAAAACTTGATATCGCTTCAAAACGTCCACCTAATGAGCAATCCTCTGAACCGGTGCGATTCGACGGTAAGACCGTCATCATCACTGGCGCTGGTGCCGGTCTAGGGCGCGCCTATGCACATATGTATGGACGGCTAGGGGCGAACGTCGTTGTGAACGATGTCAGTGAAGATGGTGCCAACGCCGTGGTCAACGAAGTTGCCAAAGGCGAGTTACTCTGCTGGTACGCAGGCACTCGCGCTAAAATTTTCTTCTTCAGCGGGTGGTAAAGCTGTAGCAGCAATCTGCTCCTCAGAGGATGGGGAGCAGATTGTCAATATCGCTCTCAAGAGTTTTGGAGGCGTACACGTACTTGTCGCCAACGCTTATCTCTCCAGAGATAACTCCTT